>JBBPNR010000065.1:0-60662 GCA_038091015.1 Boletus vermiculosoides | reverse complement strand
CGTGAAGACGCGGCAACGCCTCGGCCACATTGAGCGGTGCCCCCGTTGGCTGCTTCGCGCTCCAAAAGATCTCAGCCGAGGAGGCGGCACGGGGCCAGACGATCGGGTCGGGGTTTCGTGGTCCGGATTGTTCGGTCCGGAGCAATTGTTCGCCTGGTCCCATCGCCAGCGACCCAGCGGACGTAAAGGGACGCACCTCCGAGAACGAGCGGGTATTGAGCTTCAGTCAAATTGGCGAGCGGATCAAAGGTATATGGCTTGGGTGGGAGGATAGGTCCCGAGGCCGTGGCGTGCGCACATAACTGCCAAGAAATCGCTCACCTCGAACCACGTCTTGAAAGGGTCACACTAGCTGTTTCTATAGTCACCACATCAGCCCCCTTCACTGCGCTCAATACGTGGAGAACAACCTACCCAGTCGGGTCGCCTCCCAACCACTCACCCGCACCAATCCCATCAGGGATAAGAATCAGGGACAGGGGCATTAAAAAACGAAGCACGCGTACGAGATAAAAGTAGTTGGAAGGTGCCTGAACAATGCGATATCCCAACTCGGCCACCGTGGCCGCATCTTGGGATGAGATCCAGACCCTGAAAGGGAAAATCAGTGTGTTGTCAATGTGGATCAAAGGGCTGCACATGACGATAGTCTCGTTGGACAGGGTGAAGCTCCACTGTAGCACCATCTCTTCCCAAACGACGGAGGTCTTGCCCTGCGCCATAAGTGCGCCGTGGGTGCTCTGCGTAAACGCGGTGAGGGCCTCGACGAGGGTAGCGTTGGTCGCGTTGAGTTGTTACTGGGTAGGGACGTCATTGACGTAGCAGTTGGTATTGAGCTCATCTCCGCCGGTGCTAAAGTAGGACAAGGGGAGGGTCGAGGGTATATCGCTGAGGAGAGAGGTGGTAAAGTTGACGACCCCGGGGAGGCCGAAGCGGAGTTGTCCAGCGGGGGGCTCGTTGCGTAGGTTAACCAGGGGGATGCACCGAAGCAGGCAACGTAGTCAGGATAGGACGCGCCAATGATGGCGGTGTGACCTGGGGTGTCGATTTCCTGAGCACCAGTGTCAGCTGCAATCCTACCGTTATTTCGATCAGACGCACCAAGAGGACGTCAATGCAGCGCTGCGACACGCGCACGAAACGTGAGCAACAGATCGAACGTGGGATAGCAAGCGACGTACTGCAGCAGCACACTGAACGACATATTGCACGTCGCTCTCGCTGTAGGTCTCGCGGGAAGAGTGGGCACCATTTGCAGCGAGCTCCGGGTACTGAGCGACCTCGAGGGGGAAACTCTGACTGTCGGTGATGTGCCAGTGGAAAGTTTTGATCTTGACCCAACTCATCGCGTCGAGCGTCCTGAGCAAGTCTGCGAGTGGGAAGCTACACGCCAGAACATTACTTCACGTTGAGCGAGAAAAAGATAGACGGATACGCACAAGTTCCGCGTGGTATCGAGCGCAAATCCACGAAAGGGCTATACAGTAGCGCGTCAGCACACACTGCACCGAACCAAAGACACGATACGGACATAAGCAGGAGCGTTCGTGATCGCGATCGGCACCCCGAGCGTATATGTCTTCCCCCTATAATAATACCCCAACTGGCCAAACGTCCTCAGCCCGCGGTAGAGACCCAACGTCGAATTGGCAGTCAGCGTCGCAGCGGATCCGTCAGCCGGGATGGTGAGAACATATTCTTCGCTGCGCGTGTCGTGGGGTTTGACAGACTCGGAAGCAATGCTGTCGACGGGCACGCCAGAAGCGAGGGTGAGCTGGAGTGAGGAGAGCGAGTGAGCATCTGGGAGCACGGCAGAGTCGTTGGCACCGCGATCGACGACGAGACGGCCGAGCTTATCGTTCTGAAGATAGTACTCAGCGCGCTCGATGGCTTCGTAGAGGTCGACGGGCGCGTTGTCGATAGCGACGTCAAATTTGAAGGTAGGGTCGAGGAGAAGGGCTATGGTGCCGGTGTCGAGGGCGGCGGGGATGGGCCAGAGGGCCAGGACGGTAGGGAGGAGATAAAGGGCGAGCAGGAGACGGAGGGCCATTGCTCGGTCATGTGTACGGAAATATCTGTGGGAGTCTAATCCAAACAATTAGTATTGCTTATCGAATCCCAACCTTGGGATGGAGGCTAGGACAAGGAATCCATGCTGGCTACTTAGTTCCGGCATCTCTTGGGTACCGCATGGGAACGAGTAAACGCTAGTGGGAACCAGAAAGGGTCCGGCTGGTAGCTCGGCTGATCCGTGGGATCACGCATCACAGGTGATTGATGCAGCCCTCGCTGATGCACAGCTAGGTAAACAGTACATTGAGCAACAGTTCCAAGCAATGGGCAGAGAAGGGGTTTTGTTTGTGACGATAGCTAGTGCCAACGGGTAGAACGGGCACATGTATGATTTGGAATGTCGAGAAACACGCGCGAACAAACCGGGCCCTCGAACCGGTCCAGACATGAGAGTCCTTTTCCTCCTGGATAGCCCACGTAAGCTAACCCAAAAACCCTGAGCAAGCGCCGAAAACATGGTAATTGAGTGTGTGAACTGGTCTATATCAAGCAAGGGCAGCGTGTATAATTGCGAAAAAGGCACACTGACCACAGCTGGTTCGTTAACTCTTGCTTTTACTCCGCTGAGTCGTGTCGCTGACGACCACGTCTAGGATGAACAGTCCGTACCAACAAAATGAAGTTGCGTTAATGCTGACCAATGGACAAGGAGACCCCCCACCTATCAACATTGACAACGGTGGATGGACAGATGCAGTGACATTTTCAGCGAATGCTGAGTATCTTTTGAGCGGCGGATTGAAGGGGGTTCGAGTGTGGCGAGTGGAAGACAGAAATCAAATGGCAACGATGGCAACAGTGGGAATTGTCAATTGTCTCGCTGTCTCGAAGGATGGCAAATGGATTGCAGCGGGGACATGGAAGGGTGATGTATTCGTCTGGGACGCAAAATCATACAAAAAAGTCTTCTCGCAAAAGGTGGGCGATTACGTCAACGGAGTCGATTTCTCGCCCGACTCGACCCGACTCGTCATCGCATCGGATGACGGCACAGCTACCGTCTTGGACGTTGCGACTTGCAGACAAGTCGTCGGTCCACTCCACCATGATCATTGGGTGACAGCAGAGAAATACTCGCCGCAGGGTGATCGAATTGTGACAGCCACTAGAAACTCCATTCGAGTCCATGACAGCAGCGATGGGCGCTTGCTGGTGGATGTCGAAGTGAAAGTAACCCCATGCCTCAACACTGATCTCTTCTGGTCAGATGGTCAGCTCTTCGTCGTATCCGATGGTAAAATCGAGCAAACCGAGCCATCCATCGGTTCAGCAGCCTCGGAATGGCCAGTTCCAGATACCATGGAGTCCTCGTGCATTGCCGTGTCGCAGCATGGGAGATTCATCGCGTGCTCAGCAAATCGTACCGTCACGTTTTGGGACACGTCGACACACACTCAGCTTGGGCACATCCAACATGCTCAAGACATACGTTCAATCGCACTCTCACCAGACAGTCGGCTTCTCGCAATTGATGGAGGGGACGGGAATGTCACCATCAAACGTCTATCCCGCATCACCGTAAGCATCGTGTGCTGTTCCATCACGGTATATGTGACTGGCAATCCACCACATTCTAGGAACCAGAAATTCTTATCAACGACGCTGCACTCAATTCGTGGAACAGCGACCAGCTCGCGAATGCGGACGCATTATTGACCCAAGCAATCGCTGATTCTCGAAATCCAATCCATCACGTACTTGCTAGTCGAGCTCTCGTGCGAACTCGTTTACGATACCGGGATGCAGCGATCAAGGATGCCAAACAGGTATGTACCGCTCTGGACTCACATGCATTGACGCCGATGTTGATTTACACAAAGTCCATCGAAATACAGCCCTCCGCCATTGGCTACATTGCAAAAAGTGTAGCGCTTGTTGGCAACGGGAAAAGACACGAAGCATATCGGACATGCGACATCGCGTTCGAGCACTTCCATTCAACCCACGTTACCTTTCTCCTTCTCATCAAGGTGTGTATCCTATCCACTCGAACTCGATTGCCCCTCACCTGGTCGTATTGCTTAGGCGATCATCGTGTTTATGCTGGCGAGCGCAACGATGCGATATCCCGCTTAGACGACCTCATCGCTATGGTGCACTTCAACTCAATTTTCTATGTGGTCCAGGCGTGTGCATGACTTACTAACACACGGAAATGTCACCACTCATATCTCCAGTAGGCATACATGTACCTTCTCGTTGGAAACTCGTGCATGGAAAGCAGTGACTACAAGGGCGCGATACAATTGTTTGAGCGGGCACGCATCCGAGTACCACGCCACGCGAGCCGAGCGCTTCAGGTGATCTCACTGGTAAGCTTCCGACAATCCTGAGATGTATTGAAATCGATCACCCTCTTTCACAGATATCTGGTTGGAAGTTTGATGATCTCGGGATCACAATCCGGCAGCGTCTTTGTGAAGCCCTGTATGCAGTGGGTCGCACGAAGGATGCAGGCGAATCTCTTTTCGACATGGTAAATACCTTTGGCGGAGAGGTCTACATGAGCGGGCTGATCACCAACTGGGTTTCTGGTGAGTTTATCCTCCGCCGGTTTGGTTGCTGTGCATTCGAGGCTTCTCCGCAGATTTCACCTACCGATGTCTCTCCACATCCGAAAGCGAGGGTGGTACGACCTCAATGGCAGTCCCACACGACGAAGCGATGAAGTTTCATCCGATCCTCAATTCAACAACCCCCACACCGCTCTTGAGAGAGTGGGCAAAATCAACATTATCGAGTAGCAAGTGGAAGGATGCCTTGGTTGCCACTGTCGGTGTGAGTATCTCCTTTCGCTTTGATATCCCTCGCGAGCCTGACACTCCCGGTTTGGAGCTTCCCACTCCAAGATTCACGATTTACCAGGTTATTTGCGAACATCTCGAAATCGCCAACCACCTGATGGATGCAATCGAGTGTTTCCACCAAATGAACGGCGAGTCAGTAGGGGAGACAGTCACGCATGACCAGCAGGTGAAATGGGCTGTAGGTGAGTGGTCTCGCATACCGTGCAGGTGTCGTAGTTTCTGATTATTGTATGTTAGATTTCAAGCGTCGTTGCTCGAGGAAGCTAGAGGACGTCGGGGATACCGCAATGAGTGCTGAACGGCATGATGATGCCATTTTCCATTATTCAACTGCACTGTCCCTCGATCCGGCCGCACCACATGGTCTGTTCATCAAGCGAAGCAAGGCATACTTAGCCAGAGGTTTGTGTGCGGATGCAGTAAATGATGCAAACAAGGTGTGTCCTGTTTGTCTCGGACAAGTTAGCTTTGTCGACAACATCGTCATTAGGTGATCATGCTCGATCCGTCGTCCCCATGGGGTTACGAGAGGAGGCACGCAGCTTTACATAAGGCAGGGGACTATGAGAACGCAATAATGGCATTCGAGGCAATGATCTTGAAAATGTCGGAGTCATCTGACTCAGACGCCCGTGGTGAGGGCGACGAGCCGTGCCGATGTTTATATGTTGATCTTGTTTCGTAGAGCATTCTCGCCGGTACGTTGATCCATCACAGACAAAGGCGACGATTCGTGTGGCTATTCAGAATGTCCTTCGTGAATCCCCACTAGTACTCATTAACACCACCTCTGGTCGGCTTCTCGATAAGTCTGGGCAAGCATCCTCATTCCAATCACAACCAATCTTCGCAGAGTTGGTCTCTTCTATGACCACACATATTGACCACGCCCGTATCGAGCAAGAGGTCGCGGAGTACTATCGTTATGCCACTTTTTCGCACAAGTGGGAAGATAATGAGCCTCTGTTCGAAAAGGTCATACGCATCATTGTGTACGATCTCGAGGAGTCTCCCACTCATGACAAGTTGCGAATGTTCTGCAAGATCGTGCGAAATGCCGGGTTACATTGGGCATGGAGTGATACCTGCTGTATCAATAAAGCAGATCACTTCGTGCTCCAAGAAGCCCTGGTTTCCATGTTCAAGTGGTACCAGGGTTCTGCTGTGACAATCGTCCTTCTCCGTGGCGTTTGGTCTCCGTCGCAGCGCGGCGATCTCATGAGGAGCATTTGGAACACTCGGGCTTGGACATTCCAGGAGTATCATGCCTCCAAGCTGATCTGGTTCTACAACGACGACTGGACGTTGTACATGAATCTCGACATTCCTAACCACAAGGAGTCACCCGAGATCATTTCGGAGATGGAGGAGGTAACTGGTGTCTCGGCACGATACTTGATGGCACTCCGGCCAGGTCTGGACAACATACGTGAGAAGCTTCGCCTAGCTTCCACACGCGAAACGACGCGGGTCGAGGACGCAGCCTACTCATTGCTGGGAATATTCTCTATTTCCTTGCCAGCTGTGTATGGGGAGGGGGACAAGGCACTCGGGCGACTATTGGCACAGCTACTTACGAGCTCTGGAGATGCAAGCATCCTTGCGTGTACAGGGAGATCCGGCAGCTTTAACAGTTGTCTCCCTGCCAATATCACCGTATTCAATCAGCTCCCAACAACACACATTCCGCTGACCATCAAACCTACCGACATGGATGTGATCACTGCTAGATTGCTGGCTTCTTCACTCAATTCCATGGTGGTTATAAAGTTGTATAACCGACTCAATGAACTCCCCGTGCCGTTATTCGTAGGACAACGGATGAAGGCTCCGTGCATCACTTTCAAACTTGGTGCGATATCAGCTTCTCGGAGCCAGTCGGATGTTTTTCGTGCACAAACAGCCGCACTCGGGATTGTGGAGATCAGGACAACAGAGGCCATCACTCGATTGGATTCTCTTTACCTCATTCACCCTTGGATCGACTTTCTTCTCGACCAACAGCCTGTCGGGAGTGTAGCAGAGACGATACCTGAAGAGAATGCTGACGAGCAGCCTTCCTTGATTGACGAGTTACCGTCGTTTACTGGCCCCTCGAACGTCACATCGGCAGTCCCGCAAACACGAATGGCGCCAGTCGTTGCGAGCCTCGGGCGGTCGTTCAGTGGACAATCCTTCACGACCCTTTCAGATGTGGAATCTCTCCGCCCCCCTTCATCTGTAACACACACTGACAAGCAGATGCGGGCCTTCCGACTCTTAGCTCGACTGAGTCAACCATTCGGTGCACTGTTGTTTACACCAGACCTGGGAAATGTGGCAGCATACAGGAGGGTCGCTGCGGAGAGTCTGATCACTGTCCAGATAGAGGAGATCACGCCGACAATATTGAATAAGCTGGTAGACAGTGTACGCATACTGGATGTGCTTTAAAAGCTTGTATTGATTACACGAGACCTACTCCATACGCACTTCTCCTGTACCACTTTTAGACTCCTAGTCGCTGCCTTGAATAGTAAGTGAACTCGCCATGTTATCGCGGCTCGTAAGAATTGCCTTCCTTCCCGTTTATTTCTCAAATCCTCAGTCCTCTTATAACCTTATTACAAGCTCGGCGACACCGCCGATTTTAAGTACATGTAACTGTATCTTTCTACGTTTGTTTTCTCAAAACGTCGCTTGATCAACCCCCGCGGATTGATTTGGATCCGAGTTGACCGGGACGGGCTTTGTCGCCTGTCTTCTGATCTCGAAGTTCGATACTCTGTGAATCATCGCCAGAAATGCAGCTACACAGATCGGCCAGGATCAACAGCCAACTTCTCGATCGATCGATTCTCCCTCTTCAGATCACTCGCCGGTCAGAATCAGTAGAATGCAACTGCACAGAGAGCACGCCATATCCATAGGGAAGAAGCGTGACGCACTCATACCCGTTGACGAGCCTCACGAATGCCAGTGAGACTGAGTATGAGTACGAGAACCATTTCCCGTTATCGTGTCGGGGGGATCGAATTGAACGTAAGTACACACGTCTTACCCATTCACGGGACCCACGCCGTCCTTTGCGTCATCCTTCATATATGCGTTACATCCTCGTGTTTTGTTAGCTGGTTACCTCAATGCCCACCTATTGAACAAAACAAAACAAAGAAAAGTGTGCGCAGGAACAGAATTTGACCCCCAATCCCATTCACTCATCGTCCTTTTTTCATGGAATGCTCCAGGACCATTCAGGCGTACAGATCGCACGCGTCCGACCTCAGCGCACACCACTGGGGCTGCAACGGAATCGCCATCACACCTCTCTGGACCATCCTATACCTCACGTCCTATTATTTATCGAGCGTCAGAATCAGAAGCAGGAATAAATCCAGCACGATAGAGAACATACATGAAGACGCGGCAACGCCTCGGTCACATTGAGGGGTGCCCCCGTCGGTTGTTTCGCGCTCCAAAAGATCTCGGCTGAGGAGGCGGCACGGGGCCAGACGATCGGGTCAAGGTTTTGTGGTCCGGATTGTTCGGTCCAGAGCAATTGTTCGCCTGGCCTCATCGTCAGCAACCCAGGGGGCGCGATTGACGGACGTAAAGGGACGCACCTCCGAGAACGAGCGGGTATTGAGCTTCGGTCAAGTTGGCGAGCGGATCAAACGTGTATGACTTTGGGGAGGATAAGTCCCGAGACCGTGGCATGCGCACCCAAGAAACCACTCACCTCGGACCACGTCTTGAAAGGATCACACCAGCTGTTTCTATAGTCACCACATCAGCCCCCTTCATTGCGCTCAATACGTGGAGAACAACCTACCCAGTCGGGTCGCCTCCCAACCACTCACCCGCACCACAGTCCTATCGGGGATACGAATCAGGGACGGGTGTATCAAAAAACGAAGCACACGTACAAGGTAAAAGTAGTTGGAAGGTGCCTGAACAATGCGGTATCCCAACTCGGCCACGGCAGCCGCGTCTTCGGACGAGATCCAGACCCTAAAAGGGAAAATCAGTGGGCGTTGTCAATGCGGATCAAAGAGCCGCACATGACGATAGTCTCGTTGGACAAGGTGAGATTCCATTGCAGTACCATCTCTTCCCAAACGACGGGGGTCTTGCCCTGCGCAATGAGTGCGCCGTGGGTGCTCTGCGTAAACGTGGCGAGGGCCTCGACGAGAGTTGTGTTGGTCGCGTTGAGTTGTTGCTGAGTGGGGATGTCATTGGCGTAGCAGTTGGTATTGAGCTCATCCCCGCCGGTACCAAAGTAGGAAGAGGGGAGGGTCGAGGCGATATCGCTGATGAGAGAGGTGGTGAAGTTGACGACCTCGGGGAGGGCAAAGCGGAGTTGTCCAGCGGGGGGCTCGTTGGCGTAGGTTAACCAGGGTGATGCATCGAAGCAGGCGACGTAGTCGGGATGGGACGCGCCGATGATGGCGGTGTGACCTGGGGTATCGATTTCCTGAGCACCAGTGTCAGCCGCAATCCTACCGTTATTTCGATCAGCGCACCAACAGGACATCAATGCCACGCTGCGACACACGCGCGAAACGTGAGCAACAGGACGAACGTGGGTAGCAAGCGACGTACTGCAGCAGCATACTGAACGATGTATTGCACGTCGCTCTCGCTGTAGGTCTCGTCGGCGGAGTAGGCACCATTTGCAGCGAGTTCCGGGTGCTGAGCGACCTCGAGGGGGAAACTCTGACTGTCGGTGATGTGCCAATGGAAGGTATTGATCTTGACCCAACTCATCGCGTCGAGCGTCCTCAGCAAGTCCTCGAGCGGGAAGCTACACGCCAGACATCACTCCACGTTGAGCGAGAGAGAGGTAGAAGTGTACGCACAAGTTCCGCGCGGTATCGAGCGCGAATCCACGGAAGGGCTATACATACAGTACTACCGCGTCAGCACATGCTGCACCGAACTAAGCGACACGACACGCACATAAGCAGGGGTGTCCGTGATCGCGATCGGCGCCTCCAGCGTATACGTCTTCCCCCCATAATAATACCACAACTGGCCAAACGTCGTCAACCCGCGGTAGAGTCCCAACGTCGAATTGGCAGTCAACGTCGCAGCGGATCCGTCGGACGGGATAGTGAGAACATATTCTTCGCTGCGTGTGCCGTAGGGCTTCACAGACTCGGAAGCAATGCTGTCGACGGGCGCACCGGACGCGAGGGTGAGCTGGAGCGAGGAAAGTGAGTGAGCATCGGTGAGTGCGGTAGTGTCGTTGGCGCCGCGACCGACGACGAGACGGCCGAGCTTGTCGTTCTCGAGGTAGTACTGGGCCCGTTCGACGGCTTCGCAGAGATCGACGGGCGCGTTGTCGATGGCGATGTCAAATTCGAAAGCAGGGTCGAGAATGAGGGCTGTGGTGCCAGTGTCGAGGGCGGCGGGGATGGGCCAGAGGGCCAAGACAGCGGGGATGATCGAAAGAGCGAGTAAGAGACGGACTGCCATCGCTCGGTCATGATGAGATGTTCAATGGGACCTTTATGAGAGCTGGCGAGTGTGCCGACGTCATTACGTATCTGCGAGAGTCTCATCCAAACAGTTCTCCCTCGTTCAAAGCTTCAATCTCTTCAAATTCCCCCTTCTCCTACTACATCCTGTGTCAGCACAAAACCATCCCATAACTATCCACACTCACACAAATACCCCCATAATACGAGAAACAGAGCTCCTCCCATGACTCCACCTCCCGCCTCGTAAACACCGCAAAATTTAGCGGTTTCTTGACGTTTGCCGCATCATCGATGCAGTGACTCATCCGACCCAGGCGAACTCGTCGAAGCTTCATCGATCAACTCTCCGGATCCTCGCCAGAAATCTCTATCAACTTGAGTATCGCTTCCAACGCTGGCGCCGTGGACAGGTTTCGCGAGTTTCCTGTGCTCGAGCGACGATCTTATATATAATTACAGTAATACAACCACCAAAACGTCAGGAACCTGTGGCGCGTATCAGGCATCATTTCTGTCAAGCTTCTGCTTCGCGTGCGATCGCCATCATTGCAAACTTGCAATTCTCAAGACGATGTCGCTTCGATACCGGGGCCCTGTTGGCGTTCACACCTACGCCTAACTGAATTGGTCGGTTACCCGATAGATATGAGCGACGACTGTCGTTGGACCTCATTTCAAAACTCTAAATAGCCTGAGAAGGCCTGCCCATCCCTCGTTCAGTACATCAACACCCCATCCAATGTCAGTCGACCTCTATACCAAATGTTTCCACATGCAACAACAGTATGTCAACAGCATGACCTTGTTGTTCACACTGCTTGCGCTCGCGACGAATATGCGCAAGAAGGACATTCCGCTCGAAAACATCGGTTCGAAGGCACGTTCGGCAGTGTTTCAGATTGCAACGCAGCATACGAGGTTGTTTACAACTGTGCTGACGTTGGACATCTTGAATCTGAGGTTGGTGGGAAAGCGGAAGAGCGTGGTGCAGTTGGTGGCATGTATGATATGCAGTGTAGGTTTGGGCTTGCATTTTGGTGACGAAATGACGACCAGCGACCGCTGATACTTTACCCGAATCTGCCGTGGTTGACGGAGGCATTGGTCAAGTCTCTTAATCCCAACTCGACGCCATGCTCGACCCGCGACCGAAATCATCGGAATACGCCGTCATAACAGACATGCCTCCCTCACCATGTCCATGTCCACCCCTCTCTTCATTTTCCACCTACCTGCCCACCTACTAACCCCAATTCCCCTCTTGGACGGCTTCCCCACTGTCGACTTTCACACCCCGACTCAACGTCTCCTCGTCGGCACGGCCGAAGGCGTCTTCATAATGTATGACCTGAAATCTGCCACACGGCTCTACGTCCTCGAGCACCACACCTACCGCCTGACCGCGTGCACTTCTTCGCCCTACGGCCAATGGCTGGTGACTGTTGCTCGAGGAGAGCATGGTTAGAGTGTGGAAGATGGGCGAGAGCTTGGTGTGCGCGCTGAATCCAAGCATGTGTTGATTTCTGTATTTCGTTATTCCCGATCCCGCCAGGTCAATGCGTCACAAGACGACGGTTCTAAGGTTGGGCGGGGAAAGGGTTTTGTTTGCGACAATAGCTAGTGCTAACATGTAGAGTGGACACATACATGATTTGAATGTGGAGAAACTCGCGCGTGAACAAATCGGACCATGCATCAGACAAGACATGATCCTCCCACCTCCTGGACCGCCCGCATCCGGGTTAAGAAAACCACCGCAGTAGCCGACGCACGTTGGCGTGTGATGCTCGAGATCGAGGACACCTCGGTTGGGACCGAGGTCAAAGCTAGCCCAAAAACCCGAATGCAGCGTCTCCCTAGGTGTCGTCGTGAATACCGCACCTGGACAGGTCATCGAATGTAATAGGGATAGTGGGCGTGGGCGAGATTCGGTCATGAATACCTCGGGGAGGGGCGAGTGGGTGGACATTCGTTCGCAGAAGCCCGTGGTGGCTGGCCCTGATGTTGTGTGGGATAAGATATACTTCGTCTTGGATTCGTCGAGTAGATACTTGTACTATGATCAAGTGTGGCGTGTCGTGAAATGGGTGGTAACTCGTCGGCCACGCAGATAGATGTCCGTATCCGTTTCCTTGACGCGGGTCGTTGTGAAGGCGTTCCTCGTCGCAAACACAGCCTGGAGGGTGTGAGAAAGCGCGAAAACGCGGTGATTAAGCGTGTGTAGACTAGTCTATATCAAGCAAGGGAAACCTGTATACAATGCGAATAAGGCGTACTGAGGCTTGTTCGTTGACTCTCTCCTTTACTCTGCCGACTTCTGAGTCATGTTGCTGACGACTACGTCTAGAATGATCAGCGCGTACTGACGGATTGGAGCTGCGTTGATGCTGACCGATGCACAAGACCATCCCCTGCTCATCGAAATTGACGGTGGTGGGTAGATAAATGCAGTGACATTCTCAGCGAATGGCGAGTATCTCCTGAGCGGCGGATCGGGAGGAGTTCGAGTGTGGCGAGTGGGAGACGGCAAAGAAGTGGCAACAATGGCAACAGCAGAGGATGTCCAGCGTCTCGCTGTGTCGAAGGATGGCAGATGGATCGCAGCGGGGACAGCAACAGGGGTGTTTGCCTGGGACGCAAAATCATATGAACAAGTCTTCTCGCACAAGGAGGACGATGACGTCAACGGTGTCGATTTCTCGCCCGACTCGACTCGACTCGTCGTTGCATTGAAGAACCGCATGGCAGTCGCAGTATGGGACATCGCAACTCGCAGACGAGTGCCAGTTGGTCCATTCCACCATTATAGTTGGGTGAGAGCAGCGAAATACTCGCCGCAAGGTGATCGAATTGCGACAGCCACTAAGAACTCCGTTCGAATATACGACAGCAACAATGGTCGCTCGCTCGTGGACATCAAAGTACAAGTTACCCCATGGTTCAACGCTGGTCTCCTCTGGTCGAATGATCAGCTCTTCGTCGTATCCGACGGTAAAATCAAGCAACTCGAAGCATCTACAGGGTCGGCAGTCTCGGAATGGCTAGTTCCCGGTTCTAATAAGTTCTCGTGCATTGCCCTGTCACAACATGCGACATTCATCGCATACTCTGCCGAGCGTACCGTCACGTTTTGGGACACGTCGACACACGCCCAACTTGGTCTCGCTGTCCAACAGACTCAAGACATACGTTCAATTGCACTCTCTCCAGACTCCCGGGTTCTCGCAATTGGCAGAGAGGACGGGCATATCGCCATCAAACGTCTATCCCATGTCGTTGTAAGCATCGTCTGCTATTCCATCGCGGTATATCTGAATTACTCTACTGCCATTCTACCTTCCTTCGGTCGTATTTCCACATTGTATTCGATCCACCACATTCCAGGAACCAGAAATTCACATCGACGACGCTTCACTCCATTCGTGGAACAACGATCAGCTCGCGAACGCGGACGCATCATTGACCCATGCAATCACTGATTCTCAAAATCCAACTCATCATGTACTCGCTAGTCGAAGTCTCGTGCGAGGTCGTTTACGATACTGGGACACAGCGATCGAAGATGCCAAACAGGTATGTGCCGCTCTGTACTCACATACATTGACACTGACATTGATTTACACAAAGTCCATCGAAATACAGCCCTCCGTCATTGGCTACATTGCGAAAAGTGTAGCGCTTGTTGGAAACGGGAAAAGACACGAAGGGTATCGGGCATGCGATATCGCGTTCGAGCTCTTCCACTCAACTCACGTTACCTTTCTCCTTCTCATCAAGGTGTGTATTCCATCTACTCGAACTCGATCGCCCCTCACCTGCTCATGTTCCTTAGGCAATCATCGTGTTTATGGCTGACGAGCACGACGATGCGATATTACGCTTAGACGACCTCATCGCTACCCTTCCCTTTGACCCGATCTTCTATGTGATTCAGGCGCGTGCATCACGTGCTAACACATGGCAATGTCACCACTGACATGTCCAGCAGGCATACATGTACCTTCTCCTTGGAAACTCGCGCATGGAAAGCAGCGACTACAAAGGCGCGATACAATTGTTTGAACATGCACGAACCCAAATGCGACGCCACGCAAGCCCAGCGCTTCTGGTGATCTCATTGGTAAGCTTCGTTTCGACAATCCTGAGATGTATTGAAATCGATCACCCTCTTTTACAGATATCCGGTTGGAGGTTTGATGATCTCGGGATAATAGTTCGGCAGCGTCTTTGTGAAGCCCTGTGTGCAGTGGGTCGCATGAAGGATGCAGGCGAATGTCTTTTCGACATGGTAAATACCTTTCACGAAGAGGTTTACGTGAGCGGACCGATCACCAACTGGGTTTCCGGTGAGTTTATGTTCCACCAGTTTAGTTGTTGTGCGTTCGAGACTTCTTCGCAGGTTTCACCTACCGATGTCTCTCCATTCCCGAAGGCAAGGGTGATTCAACCTCGATGGTAATCCCACATGACGAAGCGACGATGCTTCACCCAAACCTCAATTCAACAACTCCTACACCGCTCTTGAGAGAGTGGGCAAAATCAACATTGGCAAGTGGCGAGTGGAAAGATGCCTTAATTGCTGCTGCCAGTGTGAGTATCTCCTTTTGCCCTGGCATCCTTCACAGACCTGACACTCCCGGTTTGGAGTTTCCCACTCCAAGATTCACGATTTACCAGGTTATTTGCGAACATCTAGAAATCGCCAACCACCTGATGGACGCAAGCGAGTGTTTCAATCAAATGAACAGCGAGTTGTTAGGGGAAACTATCACGGATGATGAGCAAGCGAAATGGGTTGTAGGTGAGCAGCCTCGCATATTGCGTTGGTGTCGTTGTTTGTGACCATTGTATGTCAGACTTCAAAGGTCGTTGTTCAGGGAAGCTAGAGGGCCTCGGGGATACCGCAATGAATGCTGAACAGCATAATGATGCCATCTTCCACTATTCAGCCGTACTGTCACTCAATCCAGCTGCACCACAAGGTCTCTTTATCAAGAGAAGCAAGGCATACTCAGCCATGGGCTTGTGGATGGATGCATTAAATGATGCGAACGATGTGTGTCTCGCTTGTCTCGAGCAAGTTGGTTTTGTCGATGATATCATCATTAGGTGATCATGCTCGATCCGTCGTCCCCATGGGGCTATGAGAGGAAGCATGCAGCTTTACACAAGGCAGGAGACTATGAGAATGCAATAGATACATTCGAGGCAATGATCTCGAAGATATTGGAGTCATCTGACCCAGACGTCCGTGGTGAGGGTGACGATGTCGTGCTGATGTTTATCTATTGATCTTGTCTCGTAGAGCATTCTCGGCGGTACGTCGGCCCATCACGGACGAGGGCAACGATTCGGGCGGCCATTCAGAATGTCATTCGTGAATCCCCACTAGTCCTCATCAACACCACTTCCGGTCGCCTTCTCGATAAGTCTGCGCAAGCATCCTCATTCGAATCACAGCCAATCTTCGGGGAGTTGGTTTCTTCTACGACCACACATATTGATCACACCCGTATCGAACAAGAGGTCGCGGAGTACTACCGTTATGCCACGTTTTCGCACAAGTGGGAAGATAATGAACTTCTGTTCGAGAAGGTCATACGGATCATTGTGTATGATCTCGAGGAGTCTCCTACCCATGACAAGTTGCAAATGTTTTGCAAGATCATGCGGGATGCCGGGTTACATTGGGCATGGAGTGATACCTGTTGTATCAACAAAGCAGATCACTTTGTGCTCCAAGAAGCCCTGGTCTCAATGTTCAAGTGGTACCAGGGCTCTGCTGTGATGATTGTCCTTCTCTGTGGTGTTCGGTCTCCATCGCAGTGTGGTGATCTAGTGAAGAGCATTTGGAACACTCGGGCCTGGACATTCCAGGAGTATCATGCCTCAAAGGTGGTCCTATTCTACAATGAGGACTGGACACTGTACATGAATCTTGACATTTCCAACCACAAGGAGTCACTTGAGATCATCTTGGAGATGGAGGAGGCAACTGGTGTCTTGGCACAATCCTTGATGTCACTCCGACCAGGTCTGGACGACATATGCGAGAAGCTTTGGCTGGCTTCCGCACGCAAAACAACACGGGTCGAAGATACTGTGTACTCGTTACTGGGAATATTCTCTATTTCCTTGCCAGTTGTGTATGGTGAGGGGGACAAGGCACTTGGGCGACTATTGGCACAGCTACTCACGAGCTCGGGAGATGCAAGCATCCTTGTGTGGACAGGGAGATCTGGCAGCTTCAACAGCTGCCTCCCAGCCAATATCACGGTTTTCAGCCAGTTGCCAACAACACATTCCACCGACCATCAAACCTGCCGACATAGACACGATCACTGGTACTTTGCTGGCTTCTTCACTAAATTCCGCATTGATTATGGAGTTGTATGACCAACTCAATGGGCTCCCTGTACCATCATTCGCAGGACAACGGATGAAGCTTCCGTGCATTACTTTCAAACTCGGTGCAGTATCAGCTTCTCGGAGGCGGCCGGATGTTTTTCGCGCACAAACAGCTGCACTTGGGATTGTGGAGATCAGGACGAAATATGATCTCTCTAGATTGGATTCTCTTTACCTCATTCACCCCTGGATCGCCTTTCTTCTCGACCAACAGCCTGTGGGGAGTGTAGCAGAGACGATACCTGAAGAGCGTGCAAACGAGCGGTTTTCTTTGATTAGCGACTCGCCGTCGCTCCCTGGCCCTTCGAATATCGCATCGGCAGTCCCGCTAACACCAGCAGCGCGGCTCGTTGCTCGCATCGGGCAGCCGTTTAGTGGACAGTCCTTCACGCCCCTTTCAGATGTGGGATCTCTCTGCCCCCCTTCGTCTGTATTACAAACGGACAAACAGATGCGAGCTCTCCAACTCTTGGCTCGACTGAGACAGCCATTCGGTGCACTGTTGCTCACACCAAAGCCAGGAAATGTGGCAGCATACAGGAGGGTCGCAGCGGAGAGTCTGATCATTGTGCAGGTGGAGGAGATCACGCCGACAATATTGAAAAAACTTGCAGACAATGTAGGCATAGTGGACGTGCTTTAATAATAGCTTTCATGGATTATACAAGACCTACTCTATACATGCTTCCCCTGTATCACTCTAGTCACCGTTTCGACGAACACGAACTTGCCATGTTATCGTGGCTGGTAATTGAAAACTTCCCATTGTCCTGTCCATTTCACTGATACTACCTTAAATCCTTTCTGCAGCCCTGTTTATAAGCTCGTTGTCTTCGATATCGCCGACCTTGAGTGGCGATTTCATCTTTCTGGATTTACATTCTCAACTTGAAAATGTCCTTCAATCGAGTCTCGTACTAGTACTAGACAGCGCTGAATCGCTGACCGAGACAGGCTTGGTCATCGTCGCCGTGCAGTCACCATCCAACCGTCAACTCGTCCAAGAGCTCGGTCGATTGACTCTCCGAATCTTCCCCAGAATAAGTGGATGCAGCTGCACAGAGTGGCCAGGATCCATGAGGGGGAAGACACAATTCGTACCCCGTTGACATCATAAGCCCTTTCAGACTTTTCTAGTCACCGCTTTCCGGATGCAACGTGTTGGAACCCAAGAGAGATAAGATACGAGGGCAACTACGACATGAGGGAAGACGACGACTACGACTAAACTACACTGGGGGTTTATATACCCCCAGATGCCTAGGGTAGAGGGTATGTAATCCCGCCACTGCTACCTCTTCCGAGGTTGTCTGTATTAAGTTAGGGGCCATTCTACGGGCCCCGAAAGTGGGTCTGGGCTTAAACCGGAATGATTGCGGCCTCATCTCGTAGTTTCATCAGTGACAACTCATCTTAATGGGTTTATGCACACCTTGCCATCATCCACGATCTTTTCGGCTTTTGATGATGTAAAAGCAGCTCGGCGAGTACGTTACGGATAATCCGCACTCTGATATATCCATCGTATCCGTTGATGAGTCAGCTCACGGCGGTGCGCCTGCAAATAGTTAGTTTGGGAACAGGTGTTGGGAATCATGATGGGGCCGGGAATGTTGAAAGAACTGGGAAGATGTGCATCAGTGCACCACAAGATCCACAGAGATCCAACTAGTACGAAGTAGACACCGGCGCTGGTCGGTCCCGAACCCGCGGCCGTGAGTAGCAGTGCCGCTACGATATTGCAATACTTCCCGGGCCGGCGCCATCGGCGAACGAGGACATCTGATCCTACTATTACATGCAAGAATTCTAAATTTTATTTATTGGGAACCGCCCTGAGGTATTACAGTCGATCCCCTTATAACACATATATTGTAAAACACATACTCTCATAACACATAGGATTTTTGGATTCCCCAACTCAGTCTTCAAGTTCGGGGCTTCCAGCTTCCACAACAACCCATCACACATCCTTGGGTCTATCCCAAGGGGGTATGTGTTATCAGGGAGTTGACTTTATATAGTTCATTACAACACCCTCGAGCAAGTCACAGGGCGCCGTGCACTGCTGGTGGGAGCCTTGCCCGTGCGGTGCTTGATCATTTCATGCCAGTGATTCTCGTCACCGTGAAATTCCTTCCGCCATGGTCTATGAGGGTCTGTTCATTCCGGCCCCGCGACCTGGACTGTGTCGGTATGATCCGCCAAAAAAAAATTAAGTGGGTACCAATCTCGAAACGCCGCCCCCCATTGGCCGGGCATCACGTGGTGAATGTCGATGTGACTTGGGGATAATTGTGCGCGGACTTCACCGTCGACAATGGACATCCATGAACTGCAGAGTTGTTGTGACGGAAAATGGTTCTCACCGTGCCTTTCTACATGCATACGCTCGTTAGCCACTGATGTTTCGCACCGCCACTGATGCATTGATCCACCCGCCAATATGGGATCTTAACATATCCTGCCAGTGACAGGTGTGTATACCGGAAACGTCTCCTCTCAGCTTTAGTTGTTCCTGATTCTCTTCCTATTTCAGTGAAAACCCGGGATTGCCACTAAGCCAAGCTGCTTTCACCGTTCGATCTACCGTACATGGAGGTAGAAATTTGCATTTTCTAGTGGACCAGATGAGATGTTTACAGGAACTGCATGGCGTTGTCGGGGTTTCGTACGCGAAGAAGTGGATAAATAGTAATACATCTCGCCCCCTCGAATAGAGGTAAGTATGTCTTCATTCATTCATGCTGCTACCTACGTTTTGCCGAAGCTCGCAGGTATCGCTGTGAATATTTGCTCGTACTTCTTCATGAGCCAAGCTTCCCCCCTCAAGTGCCGAGCTTGTCTGAAGGAGACGACAACGGGCTGCGCTTTTCTCGCCCGATGCCAGCAGGTCTCAGATCACCCAGGGGCCACAAGCATTAACCAGAAAACAATACGGCTCTGTATACCGGATGACACAGTGATTTCCTCGGGAGCTGCGATTTCCTCCGTCTTCTCAGCTTCTCCACAGCTTCTCCGTACGCTCTTTGCGACAGACCACGCAGTTGTTCAGTTGCGACTTTGATTTGAGGTTCGGGGACGGGGCGGTACCGATAAAGGAGGGAGAGTATACGTTCGGAAATCCCCACGCCATCCATATGGATGCAATACTTCATCAGGTTTCTGAAGCGAGCTTTGGGATGGGCTGCGCCCGTTTCTTTTTTGGAAGGACCCTTAATTCCCTTTCTTGCCCACTCGTCCTCCAATCACAGCTCTCAAACAGCCTACAAAAGTGTCGTCAAGTAATAACGTCATACAGCGTCTTTTCAGATGTTTGTTGATCTGTTCGCACAGCATTCGTACCAAATAAAACCTTGCAAACAGAAGATATCAATTCCATTCACTGGGCGGTGGTTGACGTATCCAGGTACCGCCATTTACTTCGAACTCAGCCAGTTCGCTGTGTTGATGATTTCTTAGTGCAAAAAAGGATGGCTGGCCGTGCTCGAGGTTATGGTTCTCATGACCGAAGAAGTGGATAAATAGTGACAGATCTCGAGTCGATTGGAGGCAAGGATGTCGTCATTCATCCTCGCTGCTACCTACATCTTACCGACGCTCGCAGTCATCTATGCGACTATTTGCTCGTACTTCCCCAATGTGCCAAGCTTCCCCCCTCAAGTGCCGAGCTGGTTGGGAGGATACGACAACGGGCTGCTATACGCACTAAACCCTTGCGCTTTTCTCGCCCGATGCCAGTAGGTCACAGATCACTCCGGGATCTATCAATTGATACAAGCATTAACTAGAAAACGATACGGCCCTGTATACCGGGTGTCGCTTGGCGGTTGGCGGTTCATAGTGATTTCCTCAGGAGATGCGATCTCTTCCGTCATGTCAGCTCCTCCGCAACTGTTTCGTAACGACGTCTCGCACCAGGAGATGTTTTATGTCATCAATGGATCCAGAGCCAACTACGCTCACCTCCATCAAGTCATGACCCATAGGCTTTTTCCACTTATTGACAGGAGCTTGTCGCAACGCTCTTTGCAACAGACCACGCAGTCATTCGGCCTCATGCTGTTATCCCAGATCAAGAACCTTTCTCGGGACCATAGAGAGCCAATATCACTCACACAACTCACCAACGAGCCTCTCTACGCTGCGACAAATCACATCCTTCTCGGGAGTGCCTTCCCGACCAACACCTACAAAGACTTCCAGACCCTCGACAAAAGTGTATTGTATCGTTTCAGCGGGACCTTGCTATGGTTTTGGCCATCCTACGCAGCACGAAAGCGATTATTGAACTCCATCAAGGATTATCTGCAGCGAGGGGAGGTCACCGACTGTGATGACCGATTTTCCCTTGGGATCATGAATGTATTGAAGGGCAAGGACATCCAATCCTTGGAAGGAGCCCAGTTGATGCTGGACTTCTTGTGGGGGCTTCATAGCAATACGCTGAGCACCTCATTCCTTTTGTTTTCATTTTTGCTAGGCGACCCCGATGCCTTCACACGAGTCCGCGCAGAGGTCGACTCAGCAGTTGAAAAGTTCGGCAGCTTGGAGGTGTTGCTCGAAGCGGATCCTGGCGAGCTGGACGATCCGTCATTCAAGCTACTGACATCTGCGATCATGGAGACCATGAGAATCGCGAGCTTGCATGCGGGGGTACGCCAAGCCATGTGCGACTTTGATCTGAGGGTCAAGGACGGGACGATACCGATAAAGAAGGGGGAGTATGTGTTTTCAGATGTCCACGCTTCCCATATGGACACGACGGTCTTCCCGAATCCCGAGACCTTCTGGGTTGATCGGTTTGCGCAGCATCCGTACCAAAGGAATCATTTGCAGACTGAAGGATATCATTTCCATTCGCTGGGCGGTGGGAGGCATATCGTAAGTACCGCCTTCACTTCGAACTCAGCCACTTCGCCGTGTTAATAATTTCTTAGTGCAAAGGGAGATGGCTGGCCGTATACGAGATAAAGGTTCTCATGACCATATTACTCCATATGTTCGACTTTAGTCCAGCAGGGGAGAAGTCGGAGGGTTGGCGTCTGCCTCGAGTGCACCCGCGCAGCATCGGCGTGGTACGCACAGAAGATGATGTGTTTGTGCGATTGTCTCCCCGTCAAGTGGGGGAAGGGCTTGGTGTCGGATGTAAATAGATGTCTTCAACGCGCAGCTTCGACTTTCATTTTGTAGAGTTTTATTGATTTGTTTATTTATCGTAGACAGTCAATTATGTGAGGTGCCTGGCTGGCATGGGCAAAGATTAGATTCCCCGTTCACACAACCTACCTACCCGCGCGCCCAGTCTTATATATTAATTGATTGATTCTCCCACTATTCGGCCTGTTCTGAATTGGCATAGCTCGCCGCACACGGCTTGCTTCTAGCATGAGTCCGAGCGCTCATGTCCAATCTCCCAATAAGTTTAGGTGCCTGTAACTTCCGTACATTGTAATCCTGTTCAAGCGCGTTTTTGAAGTAACAAAACGCTTGACACACTTCCTTCCCAATCGGGTTGCACGGAGTCAACATACATAAACACTCCTCCATCACGCACAACGACGGCGACGACCAAGCGGTGGACGACTTAGAATCCCAAGGCATTGGCGACAAGCTTGAGCGACCAAGCACTAGTCTTTACAGGGCAGGGCGTCGACGTCTATCTGTCGCTGACCTCGCGTCCTGCTGGGCGGTATTCAGCACCTGCACGTTAGACGACGCGCACGTTGTAGTAGCGAGAGTGGATTGAGAATCTAGTAAGCCCTGTGCCGTTTCTCGTGTGGTCAGTCTGACATTTTCATTTCGTTGAATTGCAGCCCACCTACCCTCCTCTGGCTCGACTAGCCGCTCACGCCAGCGTCTATCGTTTTGCAGCACGTTCAACGCACCATCTCCACTCCCGAGTACTGATCATGACTGTCTCTCATCGGAAACGCGAGCATCAGCCCGATGAAATACAAAGTGAGTGATCTTCCCATCTCACTCTTACTTCGTTCCATCCAGTTGCATTTCTCACGGGGTCCTGTTGCGTAATCTAGCTGTCAACGAACCAGGCTTGCAGATCCAATGCGATTCATGCATGTGCGACCTGACGCATTCTGTCCGAATAAAATGTGCCGATCCTATGTGTGAACCAGGCGATGGAGTAGACATCTGTCCTGCCTGTTTTTGTGCAGGAAAAGAGTTCGGAAAGCACCGACGCGGCCACGCATACCGTGTCATCGTAAGCCAAGATGTTGAGGCGCTGGCACCGTTAGTCTGACATGATCTTTTCTCAGGAGCTGCATTCATATCCTATCCTCTCCGACGATTGGGGTGCCGATGAGTATGTCATCCTTTCTTCATATCCCTTGAAGTCCGCACCAACTTTGCATCCTGTTAGGGAGCTACTGTTAATCGAGGGCATATCGAAATCTGGCTTTGGAAATTGGCAAATGATTGCGGAACATGTTGGCACGCGAACAATGGAAGAAGTGGAAGAACATTACAACTCTATCTACGTTGATTCTCCTGATTGGCCTCTGCCGGTGAGTTGTTGCCGCCGGTTAAAGCAGCCTGCACTAAACTTCTCTAACTTAGCGGATGGATGTTGATTTTCATATCGACCCCGAAGAGTTCCAGCGGCGGAAACGAAGACGGATGTCAGCTATGAATAATGCTGCCCCTCCTCCTCCAAAGGTCGCCCCAACGTCGGCACCAGGCGTGCATGAGGTCGCTACCTTCCTTCCAGGTCGCCTGGAATTTGAGCACGAACTTGACAACGAAGCGGAGGAATTAGTCAAAGACCTCGAGTTTGGTATCTGCCTCGCCTACGGTGGAGACCAGATCATTGAGGACGAGAATGATGCTGATGTCAAAGCTCGGGCGCAGATGATAGAAGAACGAAAATTAAGCGAAGAAACTAGGTCAATGAGTCAACCCCCGATGAATTTCGTGAATGGTTATGTCAATGGTCATAGTTCTCTCAATGGCGATACATCGAGACCACACTCGGTAGTCAAATCAGAGGAGCCCAGCAGCGCCGATCAACAAACCACCGGAGAAGATGACCCGAATTCTGAGGAACCTATGCAACCGCCTCCATTCGAAACAGACGATTCACTTGCATTCAAGCTGACAATGATTGAAATGTACAATCAGCGTGTGGCGAAACGCCACGAGGCTAAAGCGATCATGTTCGAAAGGGGCCTCCTTGAATACAAGAAGGTTGGTTGTGTTTGGTTTAGTAAGATATCGATTGTTTTGATGACTATTTTTAAAGATGCAAGCTGCGGAGAAGAAACGGGTGAAAGAGGAAAGGGACATTGTACAGCGTCTCCGGCCATTCGCTAGGCTTCAGACTGCCGAAGATTACGAAGTGTTCGCTGCGGACATCCTGTGTACGGTTTTGGTTTCTTTACCGGCGGCGGACGTTGACAGCACACATCAGACGAGGCAATGCTACGAAAGCGCATACAAGAACTACAGCATTATCGGCGCATGGGCCTGACCACTGCCGCCGATATCGATAAATTTGAGATGGACAGCGTTCGTCGTGTACGTATAACCATACCCCATGCGGCCCGATTTACTTCATATCTCTCCATTACCAGGTACAATTAAAGGCAAATGTGTCGCGGGATTACTATGCCTCTGAGCGACTAAACCAACTGCGCGGCGTAACTGGTCGTAAGTGCAGTCCTTTGATTATGATCCGGAAGTTGATGTGGTTTCAGGAGAATCTGAAGGTCGTAAGAGTCACGAACGTGAATCAACGCCTAAGCTGGGCGCCAGCGCCACGGGAGCAGGTTCGACGCGCCGACCACGTACGTCTATACCTCCCAGTTGTCACGATCAGCGCCACTGACTTGTGATGATCAGCGGCTCCTCTGAATTTGGCCAACAGCCCTTCACTACACCTGCTTACACCCGCAGAACAAGCACTCTGTTCACAGCTGCGTATTCTCCCAAAGCCGTATCTTGTCATCAAGGAGACACTCGTACGAGAGTATGCTCGTCGTGGTGGCAAGCTTCGCCGACGGGAAGCTCGAGATCTTGTAAAAATAGACGTTAATAAGACGAGTCGCGTCTGGGACTTCTTAGTGCAAGCCGGATATCTCAAGATTACACCGGACCCGCAACCCACTGCTCCCGCAGACCCTGCGTGAGTCATTTTATCTTACTTTTGCCTGTACAACTCATAGCAGAGCGACAGGCAAGCCCACACGTCCCTGAGTGCATCACCGTCCAAGGAGCAAGTTCAACCCCGCGTTTCCCCCAACCCCGCCATGCCTCAACCAGCCTCTAGAACTTCCACCCAGAACGGGTCGATTTCTCAGCCAAAACCGTCACTCACGTCCCCTACTCTATTCCCCACACCGTGGTTACCAAGCTAATCATGAGGACCCACTCTGAGTCTTGGAGTCATGTTACCATGTACACATCTACCTCCCACGCATCTGTACCATAGACATCTGCATACGCTGTTTTTTCCTCCTGCATGTCCTCTGTGCTTTATTGGTTATATTATGGATACCCCGTAGATCTTCCTTCGATGAGGTTCTCAATGATTGCCCGATCGATGGGGATGTTGGCACGTCGAAGGTACTCGTCGTTCCTAGATGATAGGACAAGATCCAGAGAATACATTAGCAGATCCCAGGCAAATTTTCCGGATCAGTGAATTCTCACCAAAACTGTTGTTCACGACAACCAGGTCACTTGTCAGGCCCAAGGAAACTTGAGTGACCGGCATGCTTACCTTTGAATAATGGCGGCCGCCAGAATCGCACCTGCCAAAACGTGCGGTTAGCAGGAGCACGGATGCGCCTAGTGTTGAGCCCACAAGATGGTGACAATGATTTGGCCCTCCTGCCATCCCATCTGCTTCACCAATTTGACGCACGCCACCAAATTGCATGCACTACTAGATCCGAGGAACAAACCGTCATGTTGAACAAGGTAGCGAGACATTGCGACAGCCTCTGCATCCGTTATCCTGAGACATACCATGGTATATGAAACAAGAACAATGAAAACGATCGAACTGAGACTTGCCGAAACGCGTCGTCGATGATGGGCAGTGCCAAATCGATGTTGTTCGTCATCCGATTAATCCCGCTATATCGTACGTAGAAGAGATGAGTGCAATTCCAAATCGACGATCGAGGTAAATAAAAGAAAGAAAGAAGAACGCACATCCCTTCGACGACCGTATCGACTTGATGCCGTCGTTTTGTGCCTTCTGCTTCTTTGTGGTCGTACATCACGCCAAATTTGACCTGTTACAGAACGACGCCCGGTGAAGTTGCCTTGGTTCTCGGAAGAAGCTAGTGTATGTACCTTGTTGTAGAGACCGCTTCCCTCGGGATCGGCCAAGACGACCTTTACGTTCTCGTCCATAGACTTGATATAACGACCCGTGCCAGCGATCGTTCCACCCGTCCCTAGGTTCGTGCCCCTCAATTTCTGCGACTCGGGCAGTCACGGTACACCACGATGGACGACTCACCCGCGCCCGACACGAACGCATCCAGCTTCCCGTTCGTTTGTCGCCATATCTCTGGACCAGTCCCTTGGTAGTGTGCATCAAAGTTGCTCCTGTTCTGCATCGATGACGACCAAATGGGAATCGTAAGTCACTGGCCCTCATCGGGCTGGTACTGGTTCGGCAACGTACCTCGAACTGGTCGGCGAAGAACCCGCGGGGCTTGGTAAGCAGCTCGATGTCCTGGGGATCACCTTCTGTGCACTCGGCACGCACATGCGACGACGTGGTAGAGACGACGACCGAGGGTGAACCTGTGACCATCTCATGGCTGATCCCTGTGCCTTCGGTACCATTCAGGGCGCTCTGTTGGCCAAATCTGATAGCAGCCTGCCGAGCCATGTTCTGAGACGTCGCTGAGAGGATATGCTGAGAGAAAATGGCGCATACATACGACATACTATTCGGAAATGATCAACACGTATGTCAGAGGGTCTCGATGAGGTATGGAGGGTACGTACTTGTTTCTTGTCGACGATGCTAGCCGGCCGCACGCGCTGGACTTCTGCCCCAAGTGTTTGTAATGCTTTAACCTTTTCTTCCGCGACATCGTCCGGCATAATGATAGCTTTCCAAGGAGGTAAGCAAACAAGACCCCCCAGGGTATGAGACCCAACTCACTCGTGTCATAACCCCTGCCAACGACATAACAATTCGCATCAACGACGGAAAAGACAAAGGGGATTCCAACGTTACCTGGCTTTCGATATCGTTGCTATTGAAATCCCGGTGGATCCGACGGTGCCCTCAAAGATTCGGGAACCGGTGTGCGGGTGCAACAATCCTTGTCGTTCAGCATCCTCGATCACTGTCACCGACGCGTATAAGCCAAGTCCTTGACGCATACAGCGATAATTCTCACTTCGCAGAGCAACCCGATCCTTGACGCTCCCTCCCGGATTCAGAAACTGGATACGTACGAAACTTGGTCATTCCTTCCGGTCGAGACACACCGGAAGTCCTACCTCTGCCTTCCCCAGAATCTCTACTCCAAGCACATCGCTCAACGAGTTGATTCTCACCAACGGCGTGTTCCCTGATCCGTCGAATGTATGCGTCGACAACCATCTGCCAATGACATGGTACTAAGAAAAGGGAACACGCACCAATCAGTCCAGTCACTCCGCGTACGATTTCATCGCTCCTCAGCTCAATCGGTCGTAATGAGGTCTGTTTTTCTAGCTTGTCCTGTCTTCTGCGCTCAAAGTAGTATTGCGCGATAGAGGTCACTGAAACGGAGAGGGTAAACCCAATCAAGATTCCATAAGATACTTGGCGGATAGCAGCATTCGGCAGATTGAAGAAAGCAGTAAAGTCAATGTGCTTCATGAGGGGCACAAAGCAACATCCAAACTAGCCCTCATGGGGTCAAATGGAGGATAAGCACGAGCAAGCACCAGGCAACATTCCCGACAATGATCCCAAAGTGAAAAACATACAGATCACACACTCAAGATTATGAAGTAGCTCCAACAAAATTAGTCCACTGAATGGTCACACAAAAATTATACGAGAAACCATGAATTGTGATTACAAAACATATATAAGAACAATACAATACAGGAAAAAAAGAATCCATCAGACAGACGCTCAACTCGCTGGTTCCGACTCACCGAGCTGCAAGCAGCCCAGCCAAGTACAAAACCAAACGTCCTCGAGATCCCCACTGAGTGGGGACCATGTTCTCTGTCGAACGAGCGAGCGCGGATGTCATCGAATGGACTTGAAGGATGTGGCATGTGTAAACATGCGAGACATACGGGTTAGTTTCTATAAAATAGATCCTAGCTGAGTATGTTCTGAGGATTCAAAAAGTCGAGACGCGGACTATATAGGTTTTTGCGTTGGTCCGTGCGCTGATGCACGTGACCTGGTTTAGCGTAACTACCACGCCAAGTATGGGATACCCAATGTTTCGTTTTCCCTTAGATCCATGTATAGGTTTTCGTGAGACCCGACGGGGTTTTCTGTTCACATGAGCTATGATAGTATGAGCAGAGACTCTCAACCAATTTTAGTGGGTTTTGATCAGGATGATGATACGGTCTCCCGTCACCCGCTCAACCATCATTGGCAATTTCCGCCATCTATCGGCGTCGAGCATGGCCACCTCAGCCGAGAAGCAGAAATTCTTTCTGACACATAAGAAGTATGCCGTCGTCGGTGCGTCGACGGGCCAATCAAAATGGGGGACAAAGGTGAGTTGGCAACACCCGGAAATGTTTCCTTAATGAATGAGCCCCTCTCCAGATCCTTCAGTGGTATATTGCGAGGGACAGGGATGTGACACCCGTACATCCGGTCAGTCAGATGAACAATAGTTTGGTTTCTTGTTCATTCTGTTTGCGCAGACAAATAGCGAGCTGGAGGGGCGCAAGACGGTCAAGTCGATTGATGAACTATCTTCGCCCAACGAAACTGCGCTCAGTATTATAACGCCCGCTAAGGTTCGTCGTATTTGATGTCAATATTACCCATCATGACCCTCTCACTATGCGTTATGTAAAGATCACCATCAAGTTGTTGGAACAGGCCAAAGCCCAGCGCATCCCCGCCATCTGGATTCAACCCGGAGCAGCCGACCGGGATTGCGAAGACTATATCACGAACAACGGAATGGCAGACCATGTGCTATGGCAAGGAGAATGTTTGTGGCGAGATGGTGATGGTGTACTTCGCACCATGGCTCATGAACGTGCATCAATGTAACGCTAAACTCTTACATGCCCCAGTTATCTGGTGGATGTGTGTAACTTTGTTCCAACCAATTAATGTGGCACGTTTACTTTTCTTGATCCAAAGATTTGGTGCACGTTGACCATACCCTGGTCTATAACACCAGGGTGACATGTTTACCAGCGTCTGGATGGAATTCGCATACATGGTGTTGGTGAGAATTCAGATGGCGTCAACACCGAGCTCCCAAGTTACACCCCTTGACAAAGCTAATACTCTGTAGCGCACGCTGAATGAAGACGACCTGCAGTGTTTGAGGCTCCATGATGATGGGAATGATTCGCTCCGACCATCATGTCGTTTAGGTCTATGCTCCCAGCGGTTGACTGATATCCCAATAAATTCACAGGTATTGGTCTGTATACGACATCTATGCTGAACGATATTTGGTCCTGTCTACAGGGATCCTTTCACGGCATTTCCTGCGTCTATCTTGCCTTCTGCCCAATGTTTGATCAATACACCAGCGACTGCGCTAGTAGGGGGCATCTTGAAGATCGAATCTGCATTGACAACAGTGTCAGTTCCCGATTGAACCTTTGGTTTGTCTTCCGTCCAAGCTGAAGCGATTTTATCGCTTGTTGTGCCGGATGCTGCGTTAAGGGAGGCCAGAACTTCTTCACGAGTGTACCACCGGGCGTCTGAGAACAGGCGAGTAACGCGTATCAGCGATGAAACTCTTGTGCCATATCGGAAGTAACCACCTTCTAGTTCGTTGTCTAGATCGATGCGAATCGGTTTGGAAGAGTCTGCTGTGGCATAGAAGCCCAGCATAAGATTGGCAGGGAACGGCTTTCAAAATAATGCAAAGATGATCGTTAACGCTGAGATGATCTGAGGTATAAATGCTTCACGGCTTACCCATGGTTGTCCCGAGTGGTACTGGATATTCCGGACTTTCACACCAGCTTCTTCCCAGATCTCGCGGCGCACCGCGTCTTCATACGATTCCCCAGGTTCGACGAAGCCAGCCAAGGCAGAGTAGAACTTCGGTGGAAACCGTTTCTTGAAGGGGTTTCAACGTGGCGTTCGAGCAAGGAGAGAAACATCTAACATACGTTTCTACCAAGGATAATCTTGTCCTTGGTTTCATTCATGACCAACATGATCACGACGGGGTCAGTCCTCGGATGGCAAAAGTTATGCAATCCGCGCCTTCCCAGCTCAGTCAGAATTTGTTTCTATAAATCGGGTTCGGACTAACCCTGATGGACAGGGCTTCTTGCCTGTGTTATCGGCCCATGGCAGTAAGGTGGTACATGTAAGCTTCCAACCTGCCCAGACGGAGTAGGATGGAGAGCCACAAGCAGGGCAGAACTATGTCGCAGAAGTGAGCTAAAATGATCAGCAGGAAGCAATAACCGTGAAACTTGCCCTGTTCCTGTCATTCCAATCTACCATGCTTCGGGCGCTAGCAAAAACAGCGGCACCAAACATATCCAAGGCCCCCATCGCTGTTCTAGGGTCGGTGAAATCCAACTTGACGGACTTTGCAAGCTCAGAGTTCTGAACAACTTCATTCACCTTGCCTTCTTCGAGATCGGCGACATCGACGGAGAAGTATGGGGTACCATCGATGTTGGCAACTGCAGCCTCTGCCTCCTTAAAGTCTGAAGAAGGAAGTGCAGAAGCCGTGTTTGGATCACGCTCTTCCAAACCGATGAAGACGACGCGTGGACCATGGATCCGGGCGGCCTCGAGGACGGGCGTCTCCTCCTTGCTTGACTCTCCGGGATTCTGACCCTGACCGAAGTACGGGCCGGGGCCGAGCAAGGGTTTGACATCCTTCGTCGTCAACAGTGCCAATGTACGTTTCTCTGTGTTGGCGTTCGTGGCGAGCAATGGCATACCACTTTTGAATAAGACCCATCTTGTCGCTGGGGATTCGACGACTGGGTTCAGAAATGAGTGCGAGGGTCGCAACCATGAGAGCCGGTTCAATGGGGATCCACCCATGAAATTCACGAAGCTTTATGTCGTCAGCGTGCCAACATATCGTTGAGATCCACCTGAGACTCACTTTTCGCCCATCTTGTTCGAGATCCTGCGGACAGACCGGAAGGGGAGGATGTGTCTGTTGCTACCAGCCCAAGATGCTGCGCACTTGCTCAGTAACGCCATGTGTGCATGGTCATTATATCTGTCATTTAAAGTGTATGCCACACTCACGCGCGGCCCGTGGTCAGCAGGCTGGTTAAATTTGGTTGTGGTAAACCACGGTGGGTCTCCGTGAGGAATCCTGAGGATGGAAAAAGTCGGAACACCCGCCGGCGATGCGTGTACAGCATTTTTGCAGACTATGGGCAGTGGATGACCCGGAGAGGGAACAACACCAACTCTAGGCGCTCATGACTGTTCCTTACCCCGCAGTCGTCACCAAACAGCGGATCCATGAATACAACTTCCTTCCGGCGATACTTTAGACAAGGTTCCCTTTAGTCCCATTGGACAGGATCTTCCCGAACCGACCCGATTTTCCCGTAACCGGATCTTCAGAATTTGGATGTCGTATCCAATGCACAGTCCGTGGAGTCCTGTCATTGAAAAGTGCTCTTGTGTGCGAAAAAATGCAGATTCACGCGGTGAAGTGCCAGTCCTAAAGTTCCTTTTGGTTCCTTAACCGAGACATGGCAGATTAGTCCATTCCTCTAAAGATGAACATTGTCCTTCCCATAACGAGGGAACAATGGCTGAGACATTGGGCACGAGGGGTTCTCTTCCTCAGTTACTTGGGTCATTTCGAGGCCAGCGGATCTTCGCTATATGTATCTGCAAATGGCTCTCCTTCAAGTGCCATATGGTGCCTCGTGGTCTCGGCCTGGCGATGTAAGGCATTGTGAATTCTTCGCTCAACGGAAAGCCATGGCTCCCCTGTGCCTCCCCTGAACGCTCACCCGAGCGTCCGTTGCCACACCCGTGGTTTCATCTTTCCGTCCATGCGTACTGACTCAGGGGGGCGGTGCGCGGGGATTTCGATAAGTCGGGCAAGTAGTTCATGAAAACCCCACTTCCGTGCGGACATGAGAATGATTCATGCGTCTCAGAAACGGGACACAATGGGGAATGTCTTGGGCTTATTTCGCTTGCAACATGGAATTTAAACGCGTCACCGAATTCGAGGAACGAATGAGCGTTACGTCCCCGACCTCCCTTGAAACTACCTGTTATGGCAATCCGTTTGTTCTCTACCCATTTCTGGGTTTCATCGCGAAGGATGCAGGGGCTCCCGTCGCAGGGGACCTCAAAAGTTCCAGCGCAGAAGGCATATACTTATTCTGACCTGTTTTTCTCCCGTATCTTTCAATTTTCCTTAATAGGAACGCAAACAATGGTGGCCCGCCCTCGAAGACCGATGAAATGCCCTGTCCTCGCGGGACGGGTTTTAAATGTAAGGAAATAAGATTAAGTCGTTGTTGAAACCTTGTATAAAGAGGCATCCCTCGGTCCCTGCCCTATCCCACTGCATGAACCTTGAGCTGCCGTACGCCCATTTTTGTTACATCGGTTCTCGTTCCCCTCCGGAATATCTGATCATGAGTATGTTTCCTTACCTCTAGCATGCGATGACGTCCGACATGCCCTCCCCCAAACCAGACGGAAATAGAGGACATCGTTTCCACGACTCCGTTATCACTCCTACTCAAGCTATCGCAGAGGCATGGCAACGTGAATCATCGCAGAACCAGGAGTTCTGGCGGCAAGCAGAGGCAAAACGGAGAGAACAGTATTTAGCTTCAAGACCGCCCCGACCACGACATGGTTCTGGCAGCAAAATGTAGCTCCTATTCTATTGCATGTGACAACCTCGAAGTGAGTTATGGTCACCATCTCGCTTTCGTTCTTCCACTTCTCCTGGATCACTGATTGTCTGTTACCAGTTTCGCATTCATTCATGTAAATATTGACATTTGGCTTAAGCGATACTACCAACCACGACCACTACTGTACAACATGGCTGCTTGCGGAGGCCAAGTGGCATTCGGATTGGGCATGTACAATGGACCGGCTGCCTTGACCGGGAAAGGCGACAAAATGATACCGTATTTATGTTATTAGGTGTCGATACAACGCAAGAAAATAGATAGGATCACTGTCCTGGTGCTGCAGATGCTTGAGTGATAGCTAAACTGAGCGTGTCATTAATCTCGTCTAAGTCATGCTGTTGCACCTCCTCATCGTCATCGTCATCGTCATCGTCATCTTCCTCCTCCAATGCGGCTTCGGCTTCAGCTTGTGCCTGTGCAGCTGACGCGGCGTTGGCAATTGCTTGCTCGAGCAACTTTGTCTGCTCTTCCGACAGACCGTAGAGGGACAACTGAGGTGCGGTCCCCTCAGGTTGCGCTCCGTTCTCCACGGGCCGCGCGGAATCAAGCGACGTTGGCGGTTTGTCGCCAGGGTAGGACAAAGACCCTTCAGGGTGGGCCATTTCGCCGTTATCACCGGTAGGAATCGCACCCTGAATCAGGGGTCGAGGAGCTAAATTCTGCATCTGCGCACGAGCAATAACACTCGCCAAAGTCGCTTGTCCACCAGTCGGGTCAAGATGCAATGGAGGTGCCGCATGATCGGTACCAAGTGCGGACGACACGTGTCCCTGCAACGTTGCATGGAGGCTGAGCACGGCGGCCTGCATCTGTTTGATGACATCACTGTGTATCTCCCCTTCCTCCATATGTCCGTCGTCTCCATGGCCGTAGTATGAAGCACTGCCCGCAACGATATCCGCCCACATCCTCGTGCGCCGACCCTCTCGCACCGCGTCCTCATCTCCTTCTTTATCCAATACCACCTCCTTAATTGCAGCATTGACGCAAATTTCTCCCTTTCCGCCGCGTGCTGAGCTGCTATTTTTATGCCGTTTGATTGCATCCCGGCGGGAAAACATTTTATCGCAACCAGCACACTGCCAGGCTTTCTTTTCGTGGAGTTTCGCATGACGCTTGAGGTCATGGTTGCGTGCAAAAGACGCAGGACAGACGGCGCAACGGAATGGGCGGTGTACGGCATGAATGCGCTGGTGTGCTCGTAGGCTGTACAGCCTGGCGAATATCTTGCGGCAACCGGGCACGAGACAAGGGTAGACGGCTGTACCGATATCGTTGAACGGAACGGACGAATTGGGATGGGCGCCTTGCGGAATCCAGGGGTGGGAAGAATGGAGCACGGAACCTGGAGGCTGCTGGACAGCGTGGTTTGGGGTTGCTGTAGGGCCAATCTGAATACCACTAAGGACTCCGAGGACTTGAATCAAGCCTCCGATCTCTTGCAGCGCATTCATTTCCGGACCGCCTCCGGAAGATGATGTCATGGAAAAAAGGAACAATTGATGGAGATGCAGTTGGACGGCAGATATGACGGACGGATCAAGGGATCCATCGGTTGAAGAGTTGGCGCTGAGAGCGTTGGAGACAATTTTAACAGCTTCGGTTATTTGCTGCTGGAAATCATGGTACTCGACGTTCGGTCGTTTGAAAGCGCGTGCGTCATTTTGTCGTTGTTCTTCTTCACTCTCGTCGCGTTTACGCTTCCCCTTGTCAAGTTGGATTGCAGGGGCATTTGAATGACGCATCGCTGCGAAGAGTGTGTCGGAGCGGGCCAACGACACTAGGACTGGCGTCAACGATTTGGCAAGCTCCTTCGAGATTGATCCGGCACGAACAACCTGGTTCAGGACGTTCAATACATTGTCGTCGTTCGTTCCCGGAACGACAGCCGACGCGAGCGTGGAGTAGGCGAGTGTGTCGATCGCCGTGATTGCAAGAATAGCCTTCATAGTTTGCAATGTTGCATCTTGTTTCTTCGACATAGTGGCCATAGGACCGGAGACAGCGTGCTCGCCGATGCGGGCTCCAAGCGGTTGCGCACTTGGCGTGGCTTGCGCAGCCTGCACCTTGCTGATATCCGCCCAAAGTTGCTCCTTCAGACGACGCGCTATTTCCTCTGCTTCTTCTTCGTCCTCTTCTTCGTCCTCGCCATCGTCGTCATACTCCTCGTTCGTGACATCCTCTGCTGCAGCTCCCACGCTTCCGGCGACACGGGGATTCACGTCGTTCCCGGTAGTCTGTTCTGCGAAAATCTCCGTCATCAGCCTCAAGAGCTGTTAACAAAAAATTCCATGAACCGTGTTCGTTAGTCGTCTCATCAGGAGCAAGCTTACTGGTAGGGGAAAATGTCCGTGTTAGAATAAACCAATTTCCAAGACCGGATGAGACACCCGGTCACGTGCTATCTGGATGTAATAAAAACATTACGTAATGAAGGAAAGCGATTTTCAATGACCGCGAATATGCGATAACAAGCGTGCCGCGTTCTCAACCCGCGTCGCGTTACGGACTAGCCTTCCGCAGGTTGGTCTCCACACTTTTCTTCCCCAGAGTCTCTCAGAACGATATGGCAAGCAATACTATCAAGGATTTGGCTGCTGGAACCGCTGGTGGAATCGCTCAGGTGAATGACACATGTTCCGCGGGTGACTCCGGTGCTGAATTCTTCTCGGCCGAGTCAGGTGCTCGTCGGGCAACCTTTTGACATCGTGAAAGTGGTCAGTGCGCGGACATATTCTCGGTTGAACATAAGAACTTTACATCTCCACATCCTTGCAGCGCATGCAAACGTCACCCAAAGGAACCTACACTGGCATGCTGCAATGTGCTGGTGGGATTCTGAAGAATGAGGGACCATTGGCATTCTACAAGGTCAGGTCGGCTTTGGATGAAATGAAGAAACCTCTGACACACTTCCAGGGCACGCTCACGCCCTTATTAGGTATTGGACTTTGTGTTTCCATACAATTTGGTGTATTAGAATACGCGAAGAGAGTATTAGCAGAACAAAATCTGGCTAACGGAAAGGGGGGCGAAGGAGGAAAAACCCTCGGAGCAGGTCAACTATTTACAGCAGGTGTTTCTGCTGGTCTTGCAAATGGCTTCGTCTCCGGTCCAGTTGAGCACATCAGGATCCGTGAGTATATCAGATGATCTAGTCGTTTGACTATCTCACAGGATCTTGCAGGACTACAAACTCAATCAAATACGAATCCGATGTACAATGGTCCCTTTGATGCCATCAAGAAGATATACTCAGAACATGGGGTTCGCGGCATATTCAAGGGCCAGTGTGTGACCTTCCTTCGTGAAGCTACCGGATATGGAATCTATTTCATGGTGTATGAGAAACTAGTTCAACGCGAAATGTCGCAAAAGGGCATCCGCCGCGAACAGATAAGCCCTCTCAATGCCGTCCTCTATGGCGCAACTGCTGGATATGCGGTAAGCCCCTCGCCAATGGATCATATACTTCAACTCATCGGTATGTTTGTAGCTGTGGGCTGTAATATACCCCATAGACATGATTAAATCACGAATGCAGACCGATGGGTTCACTCCCTCGACTGGTCAGAAGTACGCCTCTGCTCGAGATTGCGTGCGAAAAGTTTGGCGGACGGAAGGTATCGCCGCCTTCACGCGTGGGCTTGGTCCCACCCTTATCCGGTCAGTGGAACCTCCGCACGATAGCATCAACTAGCTGACATTGGCGATGTAGTTCACCGTTTGCAAACGGAGCTACCTTCCTTGGTTTTGAGCTGGCAAGCCGGGTTCTTTACTCATGATGAAATCGCTGGGATACCTCCGTTCCCCTTCTAGATATATCGCTTAGTGCTGGGAGCTACGCGGGTGATATATTTGGTTTGCACATATATATCACTGCTGATCTATCAGGAAGCAATGATAGAATTTGTCGTACGCTATATATAAAATATATCCGAGTCCTTTGACCCTGCTGCTTATGGTCTGACGGGTGCCATGGCACACCCGACACTGGACAGGGGGTTAACTTCAAGTCGAATATCATGAGGTGCCACACTACTACAATATGTCTGCTTGCCAGCGAAGCATGCTTGATCTCGGTCCAGGTATCCAAGTCAACAACCATGCCTGATCCATTGAAACGCTGTTCCCAATTAACGTAGAGCACGATACAAATCGTCTCCTGTTTCATGTCACGATGCCTCAGGTGGCGCGGCAGCGTAACCTCGTGTCTAACGGCTGGAGAGCCGTATCAGTGATAAACCATTAAAGGAACAATGGATACCCACGACCACTATTGTGAGAACGACCTTGGCTCAACGACAATCTAATGAAAATGGCATTTGGGGCGATAAGAGTGTTCCTGATGACGAACTTATTACTATGACATGCGGTGCATGAAGTCGTTGGCGAGGATGTTTGAAATGCGGTACCGTTACCCGACATCTCACTTCCCGTTGGTGTTTTGGCGGCCTGCGAAGTCACAGGGTCGGGAGCACCACCTATCACTATGGTATCGAGGACATGTAATAAAAAGTGCAACTTACATAAAAGCAAAATGGACACGTGTGTCGAACTGATCTATTGACTTATTAACATAGTCTGGAGACCAGCAGCCGACGCATTGGCATTTGAGGTGAAGGTGTGGCAAGCTTCCACGATCGTTCTTTCCAAGCCAATTGCCTTATCCTTATCTGTGGCAACGTCTGAGGTTATCAACCCCTTAGTAGTGGGTCCCATTGGCGATTTTTCCGCGACAAATTACAAGGAATTGGGTACGATGTGACCTGAGCTGTCGAAACACACTGCTGACAGCATGCTCCTCTTCGCGAGGAGTTGACACTGATGCACGGTCTTGCAACGACCTTACCATCCGTTCTGATGTGATCTTCACCAAAAAAGTCAGTGACCGAGGTCTGGGGAAACGTTCAACTTACCTTCATCTCGACGTACAGCAACTTGGTTGCACGATAAGATATTCTTGGGCTCGGAAATTTGTGAACTCTTTGAACGAGTTCAGAGACTTTGTGTGGTTTTAAAGTCGGGGTTTCTCTTGCATTAGTCTGTTGTAGACGAGCCAAACTGTAAGACGGAAAGAAGATAATGCATGAACTCGGCGTATCTGGGGTGTGTCGTCTTGGCAAAGTCCTTGCACTCACGGAGGCTCGTATACGTTGAAGGAATACTGAGAAACTCATCAGCAGTACAATAGAGAAAGGTCTCCCCTATCGCGAGGGCCTCTGGATTGCTCATGGACAGCGGGAAGGTCGAACGGTCAAACCTGTCTGCAGAGCCGAGGTTTACTGGAGCGAAGGCAAGCCGACGATTTGCCATGGTACGTTCGCTGTGAGCAGGGTAGATATCGGGAGGGATTATTATTTGCAGGGCCTAAATACGTAGGCGATCGCCTGTGCTTGTCCTGGCTCTTGATGCGGCGATCCTCGTCTTTCGATTTCACAGACCTAGCAGTCATCCCCAGTCCTCGAAGCACTGCAGGTGAATAAAGGTATTTTGTGGGAGACCTTCCCACAGCCTTGCAGCCGACCAGGGAAACATTTTTATTTGGAGGCAAAGGCCCGAAGCTGGAATTCTTTGAGTACACCGGGTACACCTAGTAGTACAAAGAGTCAACCATACATACGGCCTTACTAGTATTATTGCTTCTCGGGGATTCAGCAACTGCTCTCTTGCCCACCGAAGGCAATCTTAGGAGAGCTCTGATTGGTCGAGAACCAAGTAACCGAGTTCAGCAAGGTGCTAACAAATGACAATACCGCTTCCGACGAAAATTCCCATACTACCAGCAGGGGCAACAAAGGTCTTGGCTGGGACTCGCTGATCGACCCTTCCAACCCCGCGACCCTTTAAATTGACAGCCAGTATTATTGTACAGGTCCTTGTCTCTTCGAGTGGAGGTTGGTGATACTTGGTATATGCACCGCTTCCTTCCCCCTAGCAGTCGTTCATATGGAAACTCGAACCTTTTCTTGGTCCATTTCATGACAGACACAACCACTCTGCTCGCCAAGAGGAAGATCGTAACGCGTTGCGAGGAGCAAGGGAGCTCTTCGCTTTCGGGAGCAAGCAACTAGAGCTGGACAGCAAAAAGAATGATGGCGGCGCGATTACCATGAATAGCTGGAAGCTCCACTGGTCGAGGATACATCCTACGTCCCCGATTCGTGCCCAACTGGGTCCGATCCTGGAAAAAAGCAAAAGGCAAACGTTGGGCCGAATGCGAAGATGGCAAGCGAATGAAAGCACTATTGCATCGACTTTGGGTTCTCCTGGAGGTACAGTCCGTCAGAGACGAACCCCAGGGAAATCCTAATCAGGGGAGGAGGGAGGTTCCAGAATTTCAAAACTCGGACGAGCCTTGTGGTCCATTCCCGACGCGTCCAAGACTAAGCCTTTAGTGATGTTCTGGCCGGGCTAAATCGGAACAACACTACGCGTCTGGTATGCTGGAAATGCACTCGAGAAGGACTTCATCCGGGTCGGTCACTTTATTATCCCTCAGATCGAGAATTGATAGACTCATTGAAAGTGTACAGACCAAACGAGGGTTCGAATTCATGGAGCCATCAGAGACATGATTCAGGCTATTCTGCGAAGCGACCCATGTATGACGGGGAAGATACGTTTGAACGGATCATGTGTATTGTTTCACACTAGATACGGGGCGTCGCATTTATCGCTAGAGGCGTTCCACCTATACCTGCCCCACGATCGTGATTCACCTGTACGCATGATGTTCACTTGTAATGTATACAGTCTGCCTTCTGGAAACGATGCACTCACCACTGGTTATTCAGGGCATGAGCGAAAGACACCTCGACAGACATCCCCTTGGCGATTGTTTCATGGCCCCAACCTTACCAGAAGCTCAAACCCGCGGAGCATCCAGGTCGAACCACTCGTCACTATTTGAGTCAGACCCCGTAAACCGTTTCGGACAAGGCACACGTGGCAAATGCATCAATTTTCAACGCTCAGCTAGCATGCTTCGAATATTTCCAGTGCGTACAGTATCGGTTGGGCACACCATGACTGTGGATCTCTGCCTGCAGCCATGTCAGCATCAGGCATCTGTGGGGGTGCGTTGTGTCATATATCCTGGGATAGGGACAGAAGGCCGTGATTGCGACTTGTTGTGTCCCAGGCCCAGCTAACAGCGATAGATCGACTAACCTTAGCTCAGGTAGATAAGACTAAAAGGCGCCAACGGTTGGTGATACTGAACTACACCTCGGCCACCTGTCCTTTCTGAAAGGGTGAATGTATAGAAGGATTCTAAGCTGCTATTATGTAATATACAACAGCAAGAATTATGCAGTCACTATGGCTACATTGTGTGCTACAAAGGTGAAGTGATACGAATAGCATTGTAGCATGAACTACTGAGAAACCGATGCTGTGGAGGTGTCAGCGTCGTAGAGAATTCGGCTAAGGTCTTTACTGACCTCCACTGTTTCGTGAACCACGGTTAACTGTCATTCCACTGACGTTTGAGTTTGTTGTCACTACGGAATTATGGTATATGTGGATGTGATTGATTGCCTGAGGGGAGCTCGGATTGGTTGTATCTGTTTGTCGTGTATCGCTAGAGGTACCTGGCGTTCGGGTGTCTTCGTCAACGCCAGAGTCAAGTGCATCTGCATCTAATTGGCTCAATAGACTTTCAGTATCGGCAAGAGTTATTGTCTCGTCCTCTGTTCGAGCATGTTAGTTCTCATCAAACTTGACTGTTACAACTTCCTGACCGTCGTTCAGCTGGGGAATGCGGGGATTATCGACAAAAGGATCTGAGGCATGAGAAGCTATCGTATTAGTTGCATCGAAGATCGCCCGCATGGCGTCGTCGCTCAGTCCGCCAGGTAGATTGATCGCGATGCCAGTGATGGTTGCGTCCGCTGGTACTGCATCTGAAGTATACGAGAAGGTGAATATCAACTCTTTACATTGGATGTTCACGAATCACTGTTGACGGAGTGCATCTCTGCACTTGGAACCGTTTGCATGAGTTTTTGCTCCCTTTGTATTTTTTCTGATGTCTCCTAGATGCGCCAATTGCTCAAAATAACTCGACGTGTAGACCATATGGTAGACTGACCTTGGTTTCCAGATATAAAGTCAAGGATGCAGCATGAAACATTCGGGCTGCTCGGTAATTCAGAAAGGCTTTGAAAGGATTGAGAGTTTTTCGGTTATTCTGTAGTCTTGCCCTTTTCGCTGCTAGACTGCCAACACATGAGCACTAGATGCTAGGCAAGCAATCAATCGCCACTAACCCTTCATACTTAACTCTTGTGTTAAAAAGAAACTCGTCGCTATTGGAGAGATCAATTCCCAGCTCCTTGATCTTGACCATCTCATCCAATGTTGCAGAAAGAAGAAGGCTGCCTTTGCTGACGTTGCCGCCGAGACCATCATGATAAGCAAGAGGAAAGACATGTTGATCGTATTTAGCGGCAGCTCCGAGATCGAGTGGGAGAATCACAGTAATAGGTTCTGAGGACATTATTTCCAGCGGCTGAAGGCCACGGTGGAGGAGGCAATACGCCGGGGGAAAGAATGGGAATAAGCAGGGATGATAAGAAAGGCAGCTCCATCCCAAATCGACCAGTCCTTGACAAGTACTTCCAGGTTACGCAATTCCAGCGAGTCTGGGAAATGGATAGACACGGTGTCAAGGGGGACGGCGAGCCCAAGTTAACATAAAAGTAACTTACCCGAATGGGAGAATCTATCAAGAAATGAAAAGCATGGCGAGATAGAATTGTCTCGACATTCGATGCTCACTCGTCTGCAAACGAAGTGGTTGCATCCTACACCCAAGCTACTTCCAGTCCGCGCATGTCGTTGAGGCTAAAACCCCGCGAGACCTCAGTGGCTGACAAAGCAAGACCAACTGCATATTTGTGCATGTTTACCCACATGCTTATCGTGCGGCCGTTGGCTTGTTCGAGGACCCGGAGGAACCTTACTTTTCGCGCGCGTCATGGCTTCGACAACGGCGCAGGAAGCTGGATTGGACGCCCAGCTCTCCCAGAGGGAACTCGAGGTTTGGGGTACAAATGTCCACATCCGCCCAGAGGAACTAGATCCCAGAGAGGTCTGGTGGCGTAACCGGTACCAGCAGCTAAGCATCCGCGGATATCGTCTTCGTCCTAGGTACTCCCCGGAATGGGTGCCCTCGTGGACAACATCGAACAAGGACTGGTATGACTGTGAAGACGGGAAGAGGCTAGAGGTATGTATCTTCTTCTTCTTCACCACCGGCCCGGACAAGTTTGTATTGCAGTACGGCCAAGTTATTGATGCGACCCGAATCTCGGATGGCAAGGTTGTCACTTTAAAACGTATTAATCAAATCGAACACCCTTATGAAGTAGACATTGGGTTGTATTTTTCCGCCAAAACTCTCGCTTCGCTGCCTGCGAACCATTGCGTTCCTATCTACGACGTCCTTACTCTGGACGGTGACGAAAATATCACTATCATGATCATGCCTCTACTCCGGCCTTACACGAATCCTCGTTTCGATACCGTCGGGGAAGTAGTGGAGTGTTTTCGCCAACTGTTCGAGGTAACAGCACTTTTGATTGATTGTGAACCGCATGCCTTGAACGCCTTCCAGGGACTCCAGTTTATGCACAAGCACCACGTTGCTCATCGGTGTGTAAAAACGAGATACATTATGTTTTTGCACTAAGATTATACTATAGGGATTGCATGCACCGGAATTTCATGCTCGATCCTACTCGTCTCTACCCCGAATCGTTTCATCCCGTCGAGAGAGACCTGAACAAGGACTGTAGCGGTTTTGCCAAGCACTTCACGCGCACTCAGCGACCACCGAAGTATTATCTCATCGACTTCGGAATTTCTCGCCAGTACAATCCCGCGAACACCCAACTCAGGGAAATACCGATTTGGGGTGGGGACAAAGAGGTTCCTGAGTTTCAGAACTCCAATGAGCCCTGTGATCCGTTCCCCACTGACGTCTTCTATATCGGAAACGCTATAAGGAAGGATTTCATTTTGGTTAGTGATCCGTTTCACGGACAAGGCAAGTGCCCCTCGACTTACCGATCATTTAGAGAAAACATGGCTTTGAGTTCGTGAAACCACTGGTTGCTGATATGATCCAGCCGGACCCTGCTAAGCGTCCCAAAATGGATGAGGTGGTCACCCGATTCGACGATATCCGCCGTGGGCTGAGTCACCGGAAACTACGTTCTCGGGTCGTAGACGTCGATGAGGATCTCTTCGAACGGGTCGTTCGCGCCACCTACCACTGGAAACGTCGAATTGAATTTGTCGCCAGGCGTGTTCCGGCTGTACCTAGCCTACCTTCCTAGGGACTATTGGCTTACTGCCCATGTTTCTTAAATATGATCGTATTGCGTTGTGTGAACTTCCGTCATTGGATTTGGAACATCAACAAAATACTTTAAATCGTCCTTGTCTAATCACGGGCTTTTGGTGGACAAGGAAAGTTCGTGCAGTTGATTTATTTATGGTGGACGAGGTTACGCTGTAACATAAATTGACAAAAGTCCCTCCGAAGTGTTCACACGGCGAGCGGAATAATTCCAGAATCGATCTCCCTTGTCCCTTCCCACCTCTGGAATTCATACTACTAAAAATCACCACCCTGTTACTTGCACAACCAAGTTGAGCACCTCCCTATTAATCAGTGGATCCTTGCGGCCTTGCAGGGGCGAGGCTGCGTGCCATACCCAAGTTTTCAAGCTACCTGCAGGGGGTCGCCACAACTCCAGCTCAGGTTCTATCCCTACCTCACCCCCACTTCACTTCGACAAACGTAGAGGCCGGGGGTACCATCCGTTGTCGTGTAATATGAACTCTGGGTGATTGGGGTGCCATGGGCTCGGTCTCACCCTCTCAACTCGACGAATTGCACACACCGTGAGTAGTTGTCTCTTCGCCCTATTCGACCACTAACTCTCTGCCGTTCACTAAGTCCCCTCGAATATCAAGGTCATTATTTTGTGTTCGGGGTGGAATTTAGTTCGATTTTACGAACACAACAAACACCGGATATAAAGCAAGCCCACGTTCTCGACGATGGCTCGCCTAATTTCCAACGATACGTTCCAAGCCTCTGTCATCGGCCCAGGTTTCAGGCTCAAGGCACTCTTTGAGGTTAATGTCACGGATACTTGGGTCAATGGTGTCCAGGCGGACATGTAGACAGGGCTCTGGATTGGCTGGGGCATCCCCCGCATGTTCGTGGTGCCCCTTAAAGTGCATCCGTCTCATTTTGTGTCCTGGTATTGGTCCGAGCGTTAGCAAGTGATGGCAGGTTCGGAGTTTCCTTGGTTTGTGAGGCACTACCTGCCCGGGGAAAACTACTGGATCATTCCAGAGTGATGTGAGGTAAGGACATATCACATTGGTGTTCATATGACGTCCCCTCACCGAAATTGCCAGACAGAAACCCAGAAAATCGAGGGTCAGAAGAAGCTAGAGCATGTTCTTCCTTTTCTGCTTCGTGCCCTGCGACTAATTAGCTTCTCAGCATTCAATTTATAACGCAACCTGAGCCTATGATGCCAAGGTGGTTGCATTGATGCAGACCAGAAGAATGGTCCACCCTGACGAAGTACCTTTGGATTGTATGCCCCCTCCGAACCTGTCCCCCGGTAATGTGCGAATTATTGCATCCCTATCCACGATGTCTTTACCTTGGCCTCTCCTGTAATCAATGGAGAAGGGGTGGTGTGCATTTGCAGACTATTTGTGGTCACCCGGATTCGAAGTCATGAAGGTCTACGGTCTTGCATCCAAACAACAATACCCCTTCAGCGGTTCCAATTCATACATAAGCATCACGTAACCGATTGGTGTGTAGAACGACAACCGTCCCGCTCATGCATTAATGTCTTTACAAGGATTCATTAGGCTGAAATCACACATGTCCACACCAAGATTTCCCGACGGTTGTTCCACCCCGTTTAAGAACAACCCGAACAAGGACACTTTTCGAATCCACTCGCCGATAACACCATTCACACGCCAATCCTAGAGAAGTAACAACCAGGTCGCTGAGTTTCACAACTCCGACAAAGCCTCGCGAGTCGATGATACATACCACATCGCTTCTCGGGGTTTTACCGAACGCGCTCTCTGATCCGTACCTCGACACCTTTGGTGAGGTGATCGACTGTTTCCGTCGGGTTTTCGAGTCACTATCTACCCATGCACTTCGAGGGGCCTTTATTTATGGATTGGCATCACATACGTTGGATCCACCCCCCACAGTTTCAATTTGAGATCTCATTCTGCAACAGGAGATCGTATGAACAGAAACGTCGTGCTCGCTTCTGGCGAGCCCTACATAGACTCCTTTCATCCCATGAGGACCTTCAAAAAGTGACTACACTGGTTTCACGAAACATTTTATACGCGCTCGACATCCTCCAAAAAGTACTATTTCGTCGACTTTGGGCTCTCACGGAGTCAAGATGCGTCAGACGAACCTCAAGGAAATCCCGATTAGGGGGGAGGCAAGGAAGTCCCATGACCTCAACACTCGGACGAGCCTTGTTCACCATCCCCGATGGACGTCTTTTAGCTTGGAAATGCGCTCAAGGACTTCATCCAGGTTCTTTACTTTGCCTTTCAGAGTGAGAATTGATCGACTCATTGAAAATGTACAGACGAAACGAGGCTTCGGATCCATGGAGGCTTTAGCACGAAACAGACATCGTCCAGGCCGATCCTACGAAGCGACCCGACATAGAGGAAGTGGTTGTTCGGTTTGATGAGCTACGACAGAGCGTGGGTGACTGGTAATTACGCTCACGGATTGTGGATGACAGGGAAGACATGTTTGAACGGGCCACTTGTGATGTTTCGCATGGCTACGACGCGTTGCATTTGTCGATAGAGACGTTCCACCCACTTATACCTACCCTGCGATCGCGAAGCGATTGCATGTATGGCATTGACTTGTAATATACGCCATCTATCATTCTGGAAACAATTTCACGCACACTGGGGACGAGTGGAAGATTCCTCAGTGAATATATCTTCGGATGATCCGAGCTTTGCTCGGAGCGTGCCTCCAATCCCTTGGAAGGTTGTGGTTAAGTTACCTAACTGTTTCTAAGGAACAAGACACGCATGCATGGCAAACACTCCCAGCTGTTCAATCCGATTCACATGGCAGCTATGCACACAAATAGAAATTCGAATCTCTCACCTGCAACCACGTCAATTCAGGCTTGTTGTCATATTCTAGGATAAGGTGGAAGATCTCTAATGATGGCATGATACGTACTCGTCGAGCGTCCACTGGCAGTCGATATTTCAATATTTTCAATAGCGACGGGTGGCACAGGGGACCCAACAGAGCGAACACCCGCCAGCTGTGTTTGATGGCCCTGCCCAAATGTCTGATGGTGGCTATAGGAGATCAATTACGTTCTCGGACAACCTATGGTCGTTGCTCTCCGTACTGGCAGCCGAACATTCAAGTTGAAACCAGAACCTTGTTTCATCCTCCCTCAGTCTTCATTCCCGAGGTGTAAAGTCTTCTCATGGTGGAGCGGGCACCCTTCAAGGCCTCGGTACTCATGTGGTTTGGTGACCAGACTAATAGTACTCATAACGAAACAGTACACGTAGGCTCACTGCTAAATCGCCAAAGTACCCTTCCGGGGCGGTCAACACTGTATGGTCTGGGACAAACTCAATACGTTCTCACAAAACATTCTAAATTTCTAACCAAGGCGAACTGGGCTCGACTACCGTCAAATTCGAGCAAAGTGCGATTCCTTGGTTTCGTACTTCCTACAAGTATCATCGGCTCAGTTGCAAATTTCAAGCAGCCCAGGGTATTCTAGGGACCGACCACTGGCGTCAACTCGGTGACCACCTTCGAATACTTGAATATGTAAGTCATCTCTGCTCATTGTATTCCCTCTACATTCTTTTGCTCTCCTTTCCAGGAAATCGGTGTGGTATCAACTAGTATAGTGGAAAAAAACCAGGGGGAGGGAGATGTTCGATGCAGGTTCTAATGGTGTATGATTAACACCCTACGAGACCTGGCTCGCATAGGTCACAGAGCCCAAGATTTGTTGACGGCTGGCGATACTAACATACCTCCAGGCACCTGTCCCTTGCAACTATCGATGTACTCTGGTGGCGGGCTGCCGATATCGCGTTGTATCCGTGTCTGGAGCTCTCTTTGCGAAGGGAAAAACAAATATAATAAAACGATTGTAATTATAGTTGTTGTCTCCGACTATGTGTATGGTATCCTTTGTTCCAAATCGATGGAGCAAGGCTTACGCGCAATGAGCGCTAGGTGGAACCTTCCGCAACATGCGAATAAATATACATTAAATTTCCTGGTACAAGGAATGCCAGTTGCTAAGACTACATGCATGCTATACTAAATATGAGGGAATTCGCATGGGATTATGGTGGAGGCTGCTGAGTCACTGTGGCTGCGATCGGAGCGTCAGTGTCAAAACATGGTTTTTGATAATCAGTACTAACACCCTCTATTCCCTGTGCCATGGTTGAGTGTCATTTCGCGGACGTTAGAGCCCGCTGTCAATACGGAATTGTAGAAGTAGAAGTTATAGGAAGAAGAGCCAGGGCTCATTGGCTCTGCTTGTGGATCACTGCTGGGTGGATCTTGGCTTAGCAAACTCGCCGTATCTGCGAGAGTGATGAAGCTATCGCCTATCCAGATTCCGGAATTGGATGAGTTTCCCATCAAATCTGAGTCCCGACGTTTTCTCACCATCACTCAACTGCGGGGTGTCCGGGTTGTCTATGAAAGGATCCGAGGCGCTGGCACGCAAAGCTATAGCATTAGTTGCGGCAAGAATTTTTTGCTGTGCGTCGTCATCTAACGGGCCAGGTAGCGTAACTGCGATCCCCTCAACCATTGCGCCTCGAGGGACTGTGTCTACAGTATGTCCAGTTGGTAAGACTCAATTCGTATACGCTGAAGTGTTGTCGACTTGCCATTCATAGTATGGAGCTGTGTGCTTGGAACTGCTCGCATAAGCCTTTCTTCTCGTTGTATCCTCTCAGATGTGCGCTAGACATTGGTTTGGTGTTAATGACAGAACATGGGCAGTTCAAATGACTCAACCTTGGTGTCAAGATACAAAGCTTTAGAAGCAGCAAGGAACATCCGCGCTGCTCGATAGTGACGGAAGACTGTGAATGGATTGAGAGATTTCGGGCGATTTTGCAAATTTCCTTCCTTGATTGCTAGACTACCAGTCTGTGAGTAGATCGATGGGCACAAATCCGACATTCGCTGACGCTTCATATTGAATCCTTGCGTTGAAATGAAAGCGCTGATCCGTATTTAAATCAATACCCATCTCTCCGATCTTGATCATTTCGTCTAGCGTTGCAGAGAGTAGAAGGCTGCCCTTGGTGATGGTATTTCCAGCATCGTAGTATGCAACAGGAAAAATGTCTGCTTCATATTTAGAGGCGGCGCCAAGATTGATGGGGAGGATCACAGTAGTAGGTTCCGGGAGAGCCATACTGTGGAGTCACGGGAGTGGAGGGAGGATGGAGATTTAGTTCGAAGGTGATTTATTCGGTTATTATAAGGGAAATCCAAACGCCCATGAGAGAATAGTTTCCATCCTGAAGCATACTTGTCGAGGTTAAGTGATTTCAGGGAGCATAAAATAAGAACGGATATCAGGTTAGCAAAGTTTGATTTAGTAATGGAAAAACAATAATCAAAATATGCGTTTTTTTCTCTGCTGATAAGTGAGAGGAACGTTTAGGCAGATACGCTCGTCTTGCCAAAGAAATGTTCATGGATACACCTAACGAGAGCTATCCTTACGTCTCAGCGCATGTCTCCGCAAAACTCCGCGACATGACAGATCATTCGTTGACTAATCAAACAGATGTGAATTGTGGTAGGCGCATATTTGCACTTATTTTACAACGTGTTGCCTATGGTGCTTTTACGTACAAAAAATTGACCTTGGTGGAAACCTGTTCTCCTCTATTGCTTCAAACTGGCCAGCTGTGATGGCTGCTGATCGTACCCGGAAGGAACTTGAGGTTTGGGGGACAACGGTCCATCTCCGCCCAGAAGAACTGGATCCCAGAGAAATTTGGTGGCATGAGCGCTATCAGCGACTGAAGTCCTGTGGATATCTTCTACGTCCTCGGTACTCACCCGAATGGGTTCCTTCGTGGACTGTATCAAGTAGGAGCTGGGCAGAATGTGAGGACGGGAAGAGGTTACGGGTATGTATGTTCTTTCTACACCTCTCCGGCTTTCAACTAGTTCGCGGCATAGTACGGCCAAGTCATCGACGCGACACGAATCTCGGACGGTAAAGTGGTCACTTTGAAGCAGATTTCAAGAGCAGAGCACCCTTACGAAGTTGATATTGCATTGTATTTCTCTTCTGAGGACCTCCTCTCGAAACCTGCGAACCATTGCGTCCCTGTCTATGATGTTCTCGCTCTGGATGGTGACGATAATTTTGTCATCATTGTGATGCCCCTACTGCGACCTTACGCCGATCCTCGATTTGACACTATGGGAGAAGCGGTGGAGTGCTTCCGCCAGCTGTTCGAGGTAATGTGAGTCATTGTTGTGAGTGGCATACATTAAATCTCCTGTAGGGACTTCAGTTCATGCACAAGCATCATGTTGCACATCGGTGGGTGGGATGATCATCGGCCTTATCTTAGTTGACACCCCGACAGGGATTGCATGAACAAAAACATAATGCTCGATCCTACACATCTCTATCCTGAGTCATTTCATCCCATAGAGACCAACCTGAACCAGGCTTGTAGTAATCGTGCCAAGCACTTCACACGTACTCAAAGACCTCCAAAATACTATTTCATTGACTTTGGCATTTCTCGCCGATACGATCCTTCAAATACCGATCCAAGGGAAGTACCAATATGGGGCGGTGACAAGGAGGTTCCTGAGTTTCAGAACTCAAATGAGCCTTGTGATCCTTTTGCCACCGACGTTTTCTATATCGGCAATGCTATAAAGATGGACTTTCTGTTGGTCAGTGACCCACTTTGTCTGCATCCCGGAGTAAGATTACGCATCGGCTGACCTAAGACTTGCCAGGAAAAGCGAGGCTTTGAGTTCATGAAATCCTTGGTTGCCGATATGATCCAGACGGACCCAGTCAGGCGCCCAAAAATGGATGAGGTAGTCGCCCGGTTTGGTGGCATTCAGCGTGGGCTCAGTCAGCGCATATTACGCTCACGCGTTGTAGACGTCGACGAGGACCTATTCGAACGGGTTGTTCGTACCACTTCCCACTGGAAACGTCGAGTTGGGTTTGTTGCCAGAGGAGTTCCGGCTATACCTGGTCCATCATCTTAGGCAGTATTGGTCTACCATCCGTGATGTTTTGTGTACCGTATGATCATGTTGGGTTGGGTGTGTTCTTAGCCGTGTAGGACGATAACGAGGCGATATTACCAGACCGTTAGCAGGATAAGTCAGGCAAATTACTCTCGCCTCTCCACCAAGCTTATTGCACCACGGATTGTCTCAATAAAATACCCTTCAATCATACATGAAATACCTAATAATATTTTATTCCCAATGAACACTGTTTCGATAATTCGGCAGTTTGCCATTTGGTGGTTGCCTTCTGGTACCTTTGCGGAAGCAAGTACCGCGGCGCCGTGCCAGGTGTTCAAGTTACTTTGGTTATGATAGCGTAACCTGCTGTAGCTCATCACAACTCCACTGTAGACTCCGTCGGCTCCACCCCCACTTCGTTTTGACAAACGTAGATGCTCAGCGGTCCCGTCCCTCTGCCGTCATGTATTATGAACTCTGGCTCACCGATGAGCCGTGAGCTCGAGCTATTCGACGAATTGCACGTACCATGACAGTAGTTGTTTCCTCGTCCTATTCAAAGCTTAAACACCAACCATTCATCAGGTGGGTTCGAGTGTTATGTTCACTATTTGATTGTCCTTGTGGAACTCAGCACATTGACGGAAGATAGAGACGTCGAATATAAAGCAAGCCAACGCTCTGGACGGAGGATCGACTGTTCTTCAAGGAATCGTTCCGATTCTCCAGTATTGGTATGTTTACGCCAACTCGAGGTGTCTTTTGGATGGAAAGCCGGATGTTCGTGCTTCACTAGTCATTGTCACATCGATATAAATGCTAAGTGGACCTTGGATACTCTCAGATTTGAACGATAAAAGTACTCCGTGACTCCCACGATACTTGGGCGAGTGGTGCAAGGTGGACATGTAGATTGTGCTCTGAACTGACTGAGGTTTTCCTTGCAATTTCATGGCGCCGCTTGCGATTGTCACTTTATCCTCCTGTATTGATCCGCGACGATTCCGCGCACTAGTAGGCAACGACAGGCTGGACGCTTCCCGTAGCACGACAGCCACCCAGCCACTCTTGGATTAATGCCACTTTCCTGGGATCAAATTGTGGAAACCACAAGCTTGATTCTAGCAACCTCTTCCTCGAGTCGCTGCACCTCATTGACGCGGGGCCCAATCCGAACCATGGCGTTCCATTTCCCTCCCTTTGAGCTCCTTCATTGATGATCATTCAATACTAATCCTAGAGTAGCACTATCAAGATCTATTTTCCTTCGGTTTGTGGATTTCAGGGATTGAATACTTCCCCAAGCTCGTCATCGAGAGGAAACAGGGCTAAGAGGTCATATTGAAGCCAGTGGCGGCGATACGATTCATGCAGTTACAGCCAAGCGCCCGGAAGTGTTTCCCGATTCGACGACATGCTCTTGCATTGCTTTTGTGCCCTGGATATCAAGAATGGTGAGTACTCGGACTTATTGTCGCTGGAAGCTGCGGACCGTGTACTTTCCAGAAGTGGAATTGCCAGTATGCTGCTCGCAAACCATCCAGTTCACGACTGCTGTCCCATTCTTCCCAGCAGTTGACTCGATACAGACTCGCCATCGACATTGAAAGCAATGAGAATATGGCAGTCGAATATCTACTATAATTGGGGCATTAACTATAGTCGGTAGCTACATAGTAAGGGCACGATCTTAGAAGTGCAGTCCATATATGTAGTCTCAAATTCCACTAAGGCGGTCCGGATTCCGAACTAACCAAGGCACCAAGTAGATGTGGCAATGCAATAACGTACCGCTTGTCTGTGGATTTCCACACGCTCCCTCGCTTTACATTACATAGTGGCTTCGGAAGCTCCCATGTCTAACTTTACCATGGACAGGTAGGTTGAACCCCGCATATCGCTGCCCTACTTTTCGACACTCACCGAGATCCAGTAGACCCTGGACATTCACTGGTATGCAACGCATAGCTTCCTGGCAGTGGGCCATGCATGTTGACCTCGCTCCTAGTTGTGCGTGCTCACGGACTTCAACGATTACGGGCAGAGAAGACTTGGCGTCCAATAGTGGCCGTGACCGTTGGTGATCATCAATGTCATGAATTAAGCCTAGGCTGTGATGGCCAAAACCCCAACTTGAAGCACTGCTTTCAATTGTGAGTGGAAGTGTATCACGCATCATAGCCCGAACCTCTAATCAAGAACGAAGTCAAGACATGGATGCATCTTCACGGATAGACATATGTGTCTATCACCGGGCGCCGAGCAAGAAAAAGAACAAAAAGAGGAATCTTGTAGCGAATGCATGTTGTACGTTGCAAGAATTGGCACGTCTTCAAGCTCAGCAGCAGTGCGAGAAAAGAAGTCAGTTTGCATTGGCATTTAGATTGGCCTATCTAACGCCACGAGAAGGTATCGAGATAAAATTGAACTGTGTCTCGCGGCAAAAGGGTGGAGCGAATAAAGCTAAATCCACCACGATTCTCCTGGTTGCAAAACTCGATTTGCTTGAAGTATGTGAGGCACAACCGACTTGTGTTCAAGACGATGTGGGGTTGGGTAATCTTGGTGAGGATCATGAAGATCGAGGTAAGGTATCAAATTTTTGACATGTCAGTGGGTAATTAAATCGTATCATGCCAGAATACTCTAGTTCTCCGACCCCCGACTCCGGTGAGGATTCAAGTTTTCCATGGTCGGAAGCGGATCACCCGGAGCCAAAAGTGTATACTGGTTACTGGTCCGATTCCGATCATGTGCAGTCTGAGGATGAACGGGATCCATTACTCAAGCATCGGGACAATGACCCTATCGTCGTGTCTCAACTCTCAGACAGTGAAGACAGCAATCGTGTTCAAAATACAGATCATAGATTCTGGTTTGCAGCATCGATACTGCCGGCGTACACGGAAACCATATCTATAGATTCCCAAATTTCAACCGTTGACTCTATCGTAGACTCGTTCTCGCCTTACCGCGAGCTTCGAGAAGCCCGGGTAGATTCAGAGTACGAGCGTGTTTTGACTGAATTGCGTGCAGAATGGAGGTTCGTTGGTGGTTCGGTAAGGAAAATATTTATCGAAGATAGGGCTCAGCTAACCCTGGTATAGCTCGCAGCTCTGTCGGGGTATGAAAACCGACTCAGGGATAAACTATTCGCTGACTAAATTATTCAAGGCTCGAGGCTGGCGTGTTCGGATTCTCGTCAGCTTCTGTTTCTACCATCGGCAAATTTGCCATGAGAGCCATCGCTGTTGGTAGTGTCGCCTCCGGTATCGGTCTCGCAATAGATGTCTGGTTTTTACTGGCCTATTGCAACGCAACTCCGGCTAAATTCCAAGTGAGCACTCACTTCTCTACTGTTATCCGTGTAAAATCGAGTGATCTTACATCCTGTGGTCAGAAAATGGCCCTAGACATATATGGCAAATACCTCTTTTTCTGTATTTCAGCACGGATACCGGCTCTTTGCATGCTTACATCCGCATTGGCACTGATGATCTTCCTGCTGTTGGTAGCGTGGACGGCATGGCCCACTGCAGTGTTGGTCATATCTTTCATTACCGGCGTACTCGTCAGCCTCCAGTTCATCGTGTATGGCGTACACTGTGTCGTGGTGTTCACCGCGGAGGTGACACGAACCATTCGAAGGGGCATCTTGGGGTCCCTAACGTGGGTACGTCCGCCGCCCCCTGATGTGCGGGAGAAGTATACCCTAGAAAGACAAGTGTTGGAACGACCGTGTATGGCCCATCATTGAAGTGTTCCTTGTTCTTGGTCACGTCACGAAACCATATCGTACATTGTATGGCATTGTTGAAGCATTCTTTGTTCTTGGTCACGTCTTGCAACCATCTCTCGTACATCGTACAATACCATGCAAAAAACAATGTTTTTGTTCCCTGTTCGGTTGATGGGGTCTAGAAGGTTGATTTTATTGTCTTGGGTGGCTCCAGGGCCGGACTGAATATCCCCGAGCTTTTAATATACATATAAAGAACACTCACCCAAGCAATCTTCCGTGAAGGTTGTGTTCTTCGCCAAGGCGTTTCAGGTTCCAATCCGATGTTTACAAAAATCTAGATGTACAATCAACGCGTCCGTGCATTTTGTCATGCCAGAGCATTCGCTCTTCTGTCAAAACTTGACCTCAGACCTCTTCAAAATGCCGGCCTCGATGGCCTTGATCTCTGCGATCCCTCTCAGTGATGTGATGTCCTGTCATCTACGCAATCACTTACGCAACGCAAGATGTCGACTGTGGAAACGCGTCAACCCTATGTTACCTTTGATACGTCACATATAAAGGTGCACAAGAATGCTGTGCGAAGACGTACCTATGCCGAACCACAGCCTACAGGCCGTCATGCCCGCATTCCTTCCAAACGCTATTCACTTCCCCTTCCTCTGTGAAGCCCCACACTGGATTCACCTTTTCAGCGACTTGCGGACTACAGACTTCGCGCATGCTTTCGCGCGGGTCTCCATATCTTCAGAGAGCGCGAGATACATCTTAGATTCAGCATTGGAGTGTAAGGTGGAAGGACGGGTGCTTACCCGGTTGAGAAGACGACGATGTCTGCTTCGAGCTCCGTCCGCATCTGTGAACTTGAGTCCTTTCTCAGTGAAGCGCTCGATAGCGCTCCCGCTCTTGATCTTAATATCGCCATCGATTATGTGTTTGCCTGTACCAGTATCTATCAAAAGCAGTGAGGAGCACGGTATCAACCACCATCTTTAAGGGACTTACCCATATAGTATCCTCCCGCGCATGAATATAGAAGCCGCATAACACCTGCGCCATCTGGTCCGAAATTCGTCTTGAACCGTACCCTGGCGAGACCATCCAAAATTTCTCTGTATTTAGCAGCAAGCATGCCGTCAAAGCATCTAGTCGTGGGACCTATGCTCACTTATCCATAGTCTGTGCGATGTAGGGTACAGTGCGTTGATGAATGAGTCCCACCACGACATTGGGGAGACAACCGTCATATCCGCGAGGTCGGTTGGGACAGTATCGTTGTAGAGTACTGTCGAATAGAGGATGTAAACAAGTACAATTTACAGGTCTGGAGAAAACGGCACACCGCCAAGCATTTGTGCGATCGCTTCAACTGAAACGACGAACGTAGATGAGCGTCGGTACCTAGAAGGATACGTCGTCAGTTCTGCGTACGCTCTGGAGTGCGGTTCGATGCGGTTTACATTGTGATGTCGACTCCGTGATCGAAGAGGTCCTGGGCGATGTCGCGACCTTCGAGCTATATTAGACGGGGTACCCCCTGGTTCCGTGCTATTGTGACATACCAGAGGTGCAGGCTACCACCGACGATCACCTTCTTGCCAATGTAATTTGACGCGGAAGTGAATTCCGAAGAGTGAACTGTTTCGCCTTTGAAATTCTCCTAGAAGGAATATTAACAAAATAACCTCGAAAGCAAAACTACAAAAGTTACCTTGCCTATGATATCTGGCAACTTCGGACGACATGCAATGCCGATCACGAAAACTAGATGTCTCACCTTGAGAATTCGGGTCCCCTTTCCACCTCTGTCGATTTCGACAGTCCATGTTTTCAGGTTGTCGTTCCACTCTGTCTTGGTGATGACGGATGAAGTCTATACATTGAATTCGAGACAATTGGCATATCCCTCCAGCCAATCCGCAAGCTAACTCAATGAGATTAGCGATCAATTTGAGGTGAAACGAAAAATCCTGAGATCGCTTCCTCGTACCTTTCCAGCTGGACTGAAGGCGGGCCATGTCGGTGGGAACCTGAAAGCATTTGTGGGAGAGGAGAGAGCCTAAACCCACATCTCACCGAGACTCACGGTAAATATGGGGTCTGATTATACCAGATCGTATCGTGCAAGCATAGCGCCTTGTAACGATCTCTCCACTAATGTCCTGTCAACCAGACAGTGCATGAAAATAGCGGCAACTTACGCTATCACCAACCCGAGCCTTCTTATCGATAACCAGGTGGGAAATACCGAGATATTTCAATCTCGCAGCAATTTCAAGGCCAGTGTGACCCGCGCCAACTACAATCACAGTCGGATCGCCATCGATAAGTTCGACCTCTCGACGACGTCTCTCTTCCCAAGTGCCATCTTCTGCGACTTGTCGACGAAGAGGACCGATCTGCATTCGGGATCAGCTTGTACCATTGACTTCAGTATCTGAACCGTACCAACTCGGGGAAATCATTGAGAGATTGTAAGCAGGTGCACAGTGTGTACGCCTTCCACGTTGGACCAGACGTAGGGGCCAGGTAGCAAACGGCCGTGCCTTTCCCAACCTTTGTTCCAAATTCGAAGGTGAGACACAACAGGACTAGATCGGGGAATAATTTCTGAAGCTCTGGAGCACAGAAAGGCTCGTGACTGAGACGTAGATCTACTAAACCTGTAGGAACGAGACGATGATTGAGAAGGTTCTTGATCGCATCCTTGCCCTCGATGGTTCGGAAGTCCCAGGTCAACGCTAAAACGTCCTTCCAAAAACCATCGTCAAGAAAGAGATCAAGGATCCCTGTGATATCAGATGATGCAACAGCACTTGAGAATGTATCAAACCAAGCTGTTGCAACCTCGGTAGGTGAGGCCACGGTGGGCTCGTCTATGCCCAACCGCTGAAGAGTGGGAAGTTACTGAGGGAAGGGGTCACCACTCATACTGCAGTGTGCGGGAACATGGGGGGCATGATCAGTGCAAAGGCAACCTTCAAATACTATCGTGGTGACAGCAAACAGCCTTAATCCGGGATGTGCGTATCCTACGTTAAACTCTTGAAGGCCGTATGCGGACCCGCGACGACTTCGAGGAAGACCTCATGGTTACAAGTCCGCAGCATTGATAGATTCCGTATGGGAAGGTGCCAAGCAGATCGGTCGTAGCAGGGGCAAGCTACGTTCGTCTGAACACTAGAGACGATGTATCGTTGCTGATCTTCAGTATGGAAGAGTACTCCGAACTCGACGCTGGCTTCATCCCCCCCTTTATACTTTACTCACTTCCAAGCGACCATAGGGAGGAAGGTGCGCAAATTGCTGCGTACCTTGGAAATTTAACGACCGAAGGTTTTGGCTGTCGATCCATATTTGACCGTTTTCAGCAATCAAGATCAGAAAGGCCCTGGCATCCGATAGTAACGGTGACCGTCGGGGATCACTAGGAGTAATGCCATGACTCAATTGAACTTCCGCTGCGCCTGCGATGGACACTGGCAGAACCCCAACTTGAAACAGTATTTTCAGCTGTCACGAGTGCAAATGTTAGTTTCAAGTTAATCTTCGTAGCCCGAACCTTAGCATCAGCAGCCGAGTCACGACTTCGTGGATGGACCCGGAACATGTGTTGTCAACCACCAGGCGCCGAGCAAGAAAAAGAAAAAGGAATCTTGCATGTGTACGTTGCAAGATTTGGCACGTCTTCAAGCTCAACGGCGGTGCAAGACAAGAAGTCAGCTCGAATTGGCACCCAGGTTGGCCTGTCTAACGTCATACCAAGGTATCAGAGACAGCATGGTCTCTGTCCGAGCCGTAGGAAGTGGCGCAGCAACCCTTTCCTTTTCCGCCGCTTCCTCCAGCTCGACAGCAGCTGGCGACCCAGCTCACTCGCTGTTTTTCACCCACCCACCACACCCTGATCGGTCGATTCCTCCAATCGGCCCCCTCCGCCTCGCCTGCTCTCGTTCCGGTTAACTTCGCGATGCGTTTGTTCCTGCCCGCCCTCACAGCTCACCTACATCCCCCAGGACAGTCTATGGAGCCAGACAGCGCTGCGCGCTGCGGCCCGCCCCTTCCTTTCTCATCATGCATTCCACTACTCTAGAGCAGCATTCTTTGTTCTTGGCCACGTCACGAAACCAGATCTCACGTCGTATAATACCACGCAAGAGAAAATGCTGTTGTTCTTTCTTCGGCTAGTGGGGTCTAGAAGGTTGATTTTACTATCTAGGGTAGCTCCAGGATCAGACCGAATCTGTCCGAGTTTTTAATCTACATACAAAGAACACCAACCCAACCAGCCTTCCCCGGAGGCCATGTTCCTTGCCAGTCATTTCAGTTTCCAATCCAATGTTTACAAGATCTATATGTACAATCAACGTGTTCTGTGCGTTTCGTCATGCCAGAGCATTCGTTCTTCTGTCAAAACTTGACCTCAGACTTCTTCAAAATGCCGACCTCGATGGCCTTGATCTCTGCGATCCCTCTCAGTGATGTGATATCCTGTCGTGTACGCAATCACTTACGCAATGCAAGATGGCGACTGTGGAAACGCGACAACCCCAGGTTACCTTTTTCCCACCGAAAACATGTCAAATATGAAGTGGCACGATAATGCTGTGCGACGACGTACCGATGCCAAACCACAGGCCGTCATGCCCACAGTCCCTCCAAACACTGTTCACTTCCCCTTCTTCCGTGAAGCCCCACACTGGATTCACCTTGTCAGCGACCTGCGAACCACAGACTTCGCGCATGCTGTCGCGCGGGTCTCCATATCTTCGAAGAGCGCGAGATACGCTTCAGATTCGGCATTGGGTGTAACATGGAGAGCGGGGACGCTCACCCGGTTGAGAAGATGATGATGTCTGCTTCGAGCTCCGTCCCATCCACGAACTTGAGTCCTTTCTCGGTGAAGCACTCGATAGCGCTCCCGCCCTTGATCTTAATGCCACCATCGATGATGCATTTGCTTGTACCGGTATCTATCGAACGCTGTGAGGGCGTAGTATCGACCACCATCTTCCAGGGACTTACCTATGTAGTATCCTCCTGCACGTGCATACAAAAGTTGGATGATACCTGCCCCATCTAGTCCGAGATTTGTCTTGAACCCTACTTTGGCGAGTCCATCCAAAACTTCTCTGTATTTGGGTAAACATGCTGTCAAGGTAATCTTATCTTGGGGGTCTATACTCACTTATCCATAGTCTGCGCAGTGTGGGGCACTGTACGTTGGTGAATACGTCTCACCACAGCATTTGGGAGACAACTGTTATAGACATCCGCGAGATCGGTTGGGACAGACTCGTTATAGACCGCTTTTGATTCGAGGTCGTGAACAGGGACAGTTTACAGGTCTGGACAAAGTGACATACCGCTAAGCAACTGTGCGATCGCTTCGACTGAAACGACGAAAGTAGATGAACGTTGATACCTAAAAGGTTGCAACGTCAATCCTGAGTATGCTCTGGAGTGCAATATGACATGGCTTACATTGTGATATCAACCCCGTGGTTGAAGAAGTCCTGAGCGATGTCATGACCTTTGATTTGTATTAGGCAAGGTATTCACTGGTTCCATGCTATTGCGACATACTGGAGGTACAGGCACCGACAACGATCGCCTTCTTGCCAATGTAATTTGACGCGGAAGTAAATTCCGAAGAATGAACTACCTCGCCCTTGAAATTCTCCTGGGAAGGAATGTTAACAAGATGCCCCTGGAAGCAAAACTACAGAAGTTACCTTGCCTGGGATATCTGGCAATTTTGGACGACCCCCGAAGCCGGTCGCGAAAACTAGATGTTTCACCTTGAGAATTCGAGTCCCCTTACCACCTCTGTTGATTTCGACAGTCCATGTTTTCAGGCTGTCGTCCCACTCCGTCTTAGCAATGACGGATGAAGTCCATACGTTGAGCTCAAGATAATTGGCATATCCCTCCAGCCAATCCGCAAGCTAATCCAGCGGTGTCAGTGATCGATTTGAGGTAAATCAAAATCCTGGGATCACTTCCTCGTACCTTTCCAGCTGGACTGAAGACGGGCCATGTTGGTGGGAACCTGAAAACGTTTGTGAAAGAGAACCTAAGCCCGTATCTCATCAAGACTCACGGTAAATATGGGGTCTGATTATACCAGATCGTATCGTGCAAGCACAAGGCTTTGTAACGGTCTCTCCACTAATATCCCGTGAACCAGACAGTGCATAAAAAATGATGGCAACTTACGCTATCACCAACCCGAGCCTTCTTATCGATAACCAGGTGGGAAATACCGAGATATTTCAATCTCGCAGCAATTTCGAGGCCTGTGTGACCTGCCCCAATTACAATCACAGTCGGATCGCCATCGGCAAGTTCGACCTCTCGACGACGTCTCTCTTCCCAAGTGCCATGTTCGGCAGCTTGTCGGCGAAGAGGACCGATCTACATTCAGGATTAGCTTGCACCATCGACTTGAGTATCTGAACCGTACCAGCTCGGGGAACTCATTGAGAGATTGCAAGCAAGTGTACAGTGTGTATGCCTTCCACGTTGGACCAGGGGCAGGGGCCAGGTAACAAACGGCCGTGCCTTTCCCAGCCTTTGTTCCAAATTCGAAGGTAAGACGCAACAGGACTAGATCGGGGAATAATTTCTGAAGCTCTGGAGCACAGAAAGGCTCGTGACTGAGACGTAGATCTACTAAACCTGTAGGAACGAGACGATGATTGAGAAGGTTCTTGATCGCATCCTTG
>JBBPNR010000064.1:0-61254 GCA_038091015.1 Boletus vermiculosoides | reverse complement strand
GCTTCTCCGGTAACCTAGTTACCAAAGTCTTGGGAATGCCCGGACTATAAAAAGTTTGTACCTAGATCTGAATGATCATCTCTGTTCACTCCTAAGTTTCTCGCTATGGTTCCTCTCATTGTCGTCGTCGTCGGTCCTTGTCCTTGATCGACTCCCTTCCTTGTCCTAGTATCCAGTCCTCGTCCTTGACCAGAAAGCTCTTATCGTCGTCTATCCGACTCTCGTCCTAGGTCGGACCGCTCATCGTTTTACTCAGTCCGTTCCGGACTTCGTGTTCCTCATCGTTGTGTACCTGGGACTATTCCGGATACTCTACTCTCCTGTGGTCAGTCGTAGCCAACCCTTCTCATCTAACTTCCCTCCTACAGGACCCCTTGGAACGAGTATTCTCGCCCCTTCTACATTTACCCTTACAAGGTCTTCGACCTTGTTACTTGTTTTACAACGTGTACCATTGTTACAGGTCATAACATTCTCTATGTTCACCTTGCTCCTTCCCTAGTCCTCTCTGCTCGGCAAGGTCATTGAGCTCACAATATTGGATGACAATTCCAGCGTCACTGGTGACCCAGCCCCATCCACTGCATCCTCTGAGGCTGTGCACATCAGCAAGTCCAAGGTTTCCCAGATGCAACAGGCAAGAAGCACATTATCTATGTTCACATTGTTCCTTCCCTAGTCTTCCCCACTCGGCAAGATTATTGAGCTCACAGTATCGGATGATGATTCCAGCATCGCTGGTGACCCAGCTCCATCCACTGCATCTTCCAAGTCCCAGTCTGAACAGGCACCTGTGCAAATATGTACTTCACAATCCTTGTCAGCAAGTGGCCATGGAACTCGGATATGGCCAAGGGACTTTTATACACACAAGGTTGCTGCTATTTTTGAAGCTGTTGCAGGGCAACATGGCAACACTTGAAAGCTCTTCCAGGAGATGTATGGTATCGGCACCATGTTCCATGCCTCTACATTTAGTGAACATCTCAAGCACTGGAACAACGCTCCACCTTCTGCACATGCTCAGTTCATTGATGCTGGACACACTCAAGATGGCTGATATCTCAACTTCATGAAGGCCAATCCTGCTCCTGGTGTGGAAGTGAAGGCAGCACACAAGCATTTGCAATGCAAAGCTGACAGACTTTGAGCACACTTTTTTTATACCTTTTATTCCATACATTCGGTACTCTCTTCTCTCCCTCTTGTCGTTGTATGCCAGTCCTTGTTTTATGTGAGAAATCTGTAGTCAAGTGGATGCATAACATGTGAATCATTCCCAATAACTCAATGTCTTTGAGTCGATGAACAATGATGGCCACTCATGCTCTTGAAGACAATGTCCCCATTCTGCTTCAAAATCTTCAGAATCTTCTACCAGACAATGCTCATATATCATTGATCTCGATACTACACTTCATTACACTCACTACATGCCTCAGGAATGACATCATCCTCATGCAAAATGGCAGCTATGATCCATGCCAGCCAGAGCCTCCAGCCAATTTATCCAATGCAATCATCCAATTCCTCGCAGCAAGCTGTGATCTTGATCTATGATACATATTTGCATATTGGTCCACATTTCGCTTGATCATCTGGTCCACCAATGTTGCCAATTGCAATGACTCACAGTTATCCACCCTTGTTTCCCACCACAGAGGAAAGCATGGCATTAGTGAGCCACAATGTTTCACACTACTTGATCTCGGCATGCACGGCTCATGCTAGAGGGTGACTTCATAGTCAACAAGCCCTTGTACCCTCCCAGCCATCTTTGCTTGACTCAAGGTTGTTCTAACTGCAAGAAGTTAATGGAAGCAACACAACATTCTGGAATTCTATATACTCTAGCATATGGTCCAGTTCCCACCTACTCTATCAGTCTCAAATGTGAATGTACACCTAAGCATCACTCAACATTTGGAGACTGTACTCATCTCTAACCCTCCTTTGCCATTAGTGTGCAAAGTCAGTTTTCACCTGATGTATAGCGTCGATCACTCTCATCGTTCCCATGAGAATCAGATGAGGGTCTATTATCCTGGGACCCTGAGTGTTATACACATCAGGGGTCATCGCTTCATTGAAGTGGCTCTTGCCAAACTATGGAGATCTCAGTGTGTCCTTGCCTGGTAGGTTATCAGACTTGTTACCGCTCGTACTCAACTTGATCACTGAGCCATGTTACCATTGAAGGATGTCGATGTCCAACTCAGCTCAGCTTTATAATATTGTACTTGCCAGAGATTCATGACCTCCTTCTGACTTCCCATTCGAGTTCACACTATCAGGCGATCACATTTGGAGCGCCATCATGCAGCTATCACTTATCGAAGATCTTGTGGCCTATGGCAAGACCTTAGTTGTACCACACCACAGCGAGCACAAAGATCACTTTACCATGGCCATTGAAGAGTGAAATCTTTGGATTCATGTTACGGTTATGGCACACCCCCGGTCTTTTTCCTTTCTTCTTTGACCTTGTGCCCTCTGCAACCACTCCTCTCCTGGACCACCCAATCCGGCACATTCTCGCGCTCGTTTATGCTCGACACGACGCGTCTTGCAACAGCCCAGCTTCGCCTCCACTGCCCCCCCTCTGCAGTGTCCCCTGACACAGCCGCCCTCCTGTGTCTGATCCTGGATCCTCCCTGGATCCTCCCAGGAATATCCCTTCGGGATCTTCCCACTCCTTCCCCTCCTTTAGGGCAGCCCTTCACCCTATCGGCAGTTCCCCGGCACCACTCCTGTGCCCTTCGGATCTATCCGCTCTGCCCTACAGAGTCTCCTCGCACAGCTGCCCTCCTGTGTCCCATCCCTGGATCTTCCCTGGATCTTCCCCGGATCTTCCCGGAATTTCCCTTCGGATTCCCACCCTTCCCTTCCTTCAGGGCTGCCCTTACACTGCCCTACAGTGCCCTCCCTAGCACGGCCCCATGGGTTCTCCCCTGCACTGCCCTACAGTGCCCTTCCCTCGCACAGCCGTCCTCCTGTGCCTTCCTCGGCATCTCAGTTGAGGCCAGATCCCCCCTCGACATTGCCACCACCTCGTGTTGCGCCTCAACCTCACTTCGTCCTTGTGACCACTCATGTGCCATCACAACGCGTCGCGCCACGCTGATTCCCACGATGTGTCCTTCCACTCGTGAACTTCCCACGCAGGACCCCTCCTGCCTAATTGGGCGATAACCTCGCCACACTGCTCCCGGGTTTCCTATTGCGGATATGGACTCTTACTATATCAGGTTAGACTGTGCATGGACCACCATTACCTAATTGGGATATACCTGCCCTAAAGCCCTTACAGCCGGGGTATATAAGTTCGAGCTCCTCTCGAACACCTCTCTCTCTCTAACCTTGATCTGACACCTAAAGTGTACACCTTATGGTTACTCTTGTGGTATTCATCATCCGTTCCCTGCGACATTCCCTCGCTTGATCTCTACCTCGCCCTCCCCTCTTTCCTCCTTTGTTGAAGGACTTTGCTGTCGACATCTTAGAGCTTCCCTCTAAGGTCCTCCAGGTCGAGCAACTCCGTTGCTCTCCACCAACGACCCGTCGTCATAGGTCTGTCTCAAGACTCCGTCGCCACTCTAGTCCCTCTAGAGTAACCTCGAGCAACTCATCGTTGCTCCCTCTCCCAACGACCCACTGTTATTGGCTTGTCTCCAGGTTCTCCACCCCCGTCAGGAGAACCCGCCCTGTTCAATGTTGACCTCGTTACCCAATGTCCTCACCTCACCAAAGGTCTCTCAACCTTCTCCTATTAGGACTCTCAGTCATTGTCTATCTCAGGAGACTACTTCTAGTATCCCTAGTCATTCGTCGCCAGGCTCACGTCAAGCCTGAAGGAATCCTACGCTGTTAGGACCAACAAGAGTTAGGCTCAAGGCGGCTCTATGCTTCGTGTCTACTTGTATGACTGCTGGGTAGCAGCCGTAACAATTCACATGTTTGGCCAAGAGAAACTCACTCATTATTGCTCAAAGTGTACCATTATCAAAGGCGACCCATCTGCACCAACCAAAAAGTTCTTGGTTGTTGTGATCAATGGAGTTACGGTTGGCCACCCATGCTGTAGTGTCCATAACTGCCATCAACCGTTAGTCAACTACTGTGGCTGATTCTGCCTTCAGCATCTATGGTGTACAAACATCTGTTCAATAGTTGGGTGCAATCAAAGTGCTCTTCCTTCAAGCAAGGCATGCGACCTTGCAAGCCATCAGGCAGTTGAACAGGCACATATTCTTCGTGGTAAAGCCTTTTTCCAGCTTCAGAATCACTTGCAGCATAGCCATGTTGCCAACCTAATTGACTCTTTGCCAGCTGAGACGGAGTTACCTCCCTCAGATGATGAAGATGACTCGGACTTACTGGAAAAGGGAGATACAGGCAAGGGGAAGACTTCAGATTCGCACGAGGGCATAGGTGGAGCTGACAACCAGAAATCATCTTTCTCCACCAAGCCTTGCACACAGTTTAGCCAGCACTGTACTCATAATGAGCAACTCATTATTGCTCTGTGCGGTATAATTCTTGCTTGTGAAATGTTCTTTGGTGCAGAAGGAGTGGCCAGCTTGATTGTATTCATATCATACTTGCTGTGCCAGAGAAAAGTGCTAACACTACTACAGGAGATGATCAAACGTACATTCCGCAATGATTTCCTCAAACCAAATCATATCTTCTATGACAACAACTGCACCTTGTCATACATGGTATGCAGTGACCCTTATTTCAACACAATTGGTCTTTCTGTCGATGTTTTCCACTTTAAATGCAAACACTCAACTAAGGATGAGTGGTGTCAGCAATACTACAATTCTGCTGCATTTCCAGAGCTGGTGGATGGTGACAGGAACTGGCAATTTAACTCCTTGGTGTTACGACTAGCCTGGGTAGGGATAGTAATAGACTCAGTTGTTCGATGAGACTTGGGAGTTGTAGGACTTCTACAACGACTTTGAAAGGATGGTCTTAGGGGACTTCCACTAAGACGGAGGGATCGTAGGACTTCTACGACAACAAGGGTGAACAAAGAGCACTGACTCAAAAATACAACAATGACTTAGAGAGCGAAGATTCAAGGACAAGGATGTAGTTATACTGTTGTGAGTTGCTACGAATAACAACCACTAGCCGGACAGACGCAGCAAACACCGTAAGCTGGCGAGGGACGAAGATGGAAAAAGATAATAGTCTTGGTCCTTAATCAGAACTTCCTTACTGAACTGTGGACGCCAGCAGGACAGGAATGACAAGTGGATTAGACTAGGGTGCTACAATATAATGTACAGGTATATATACTGGTGAGATGTGAGCACGGACCAAGTGCTATAAGTAGTAATGACTAAGTATGGTCAAATAAAAGTACACGGGTGTGAGAAAGAGAAGTTGATGATGGGAAAAAGAAGTGTAGCACCGTGAGAGAAGAGCGGAAATTAATAACATGTGCTATGACATCATTGTGATCAGGTGACCTTTCCCACGGTCACATGCAATATGTCTAAATAGTTGAAGTGGAATGTTGTACAAGTGTTTGTAAAGAAAAGTTTGAAAATATTACATATCATAACATATACCGAGTAGGTCTAACTTAAGGACAAAGGTTGACCTACGAAGGTTTAAATACGAATCGAAAATGAAAAGACAAATAGAGGGAAATAGAACTTCATAGAAAGTGAGAGAACGATTTGTAAGGGAATGCTGACTGATGATGGAATATCATGGAAGGTGGTGGAAAGTAAGAATTAGGTCAGTGAAGAAAAGAAAGGAAAATAACTAGGCTGCAACAGTGTTCGAACAAGGCTGCTTGCAAATGACGAAGGAGAAGCATAGGTAATTCGGGATTAAAAAAAAGAGGTGAACATAATGACAACTTGTAACACTTGGTGGCTGAGCAGACAAATGTTTGGTTCAGAGGTTATCAGTCAATTGGTTGAGAGATGACCGCACACAAGTATGCATCTTTCCTTGATGAGATGATCCTTCAGAAGAATTGCATTGTAAAGGCCAAGCTGCACACAGATAGGTGCGAGCCCAGTAGCTGGTCAATTCATGATGTATGATAGATTACAGTATTATGAGGCCAACTCATGCAGGATACCAGAACCAGGCACCAGGCGATGACACAACGTGTGTGATTGCTTCTGCATGTGTGACAAGACAGCGAGATGAGGGGTCTTTGTTGCTGTGCTCCACTAGTGGCACACTGTTTCTCATGGTCCCCAATGTAGGATTCATGAACCTCGCCTCCCTCGCCTTCCTCCTCAACAGCCTCTGAGCCTTGAGGCATAGTCAAGGGTTCTGCCCCACTTGGCGAGCAACATCAGTCAAGGCCTTGATGTTCCCCCTTGACTTGACTATCTCCTCTTGTTACACCCCATGGCAGGTGTGACATGTTCATTTGTGACTTCTTCCCAGATTCCAACCACAAAATTGGACATGGCTTTTCTAACCAGCAGTGCTGGCCATAGAGGACAAAAGGTACACAAATGAGAAGCTTGATTGGGTTTGCAATTCTAACATGTCTTTCACAGTGGGAGTTGGCTGATGTGTGTCATATTGTTAGTTGGTCAACAAACTTCATACTGTGAATGAGACAATTGATACTCAGAACATAGGAACTGACAGATTGACATTGATATGCATGCCCTTGAGGAGGCACAGTCCCTCATCCATGCCACCATTGCACCATCGTTGTAAAGTCAATAAAAAGTGTAAGGGGGTGTGAGGGGAGAGGTGTCCCAAGGGGTTTGTAGTCGGGTTGTCAGTATGAAGAGTTAGTGCGCAACTGACCACAATGCATCGCTGACAAATATTACTCAAAAAGGAAACAGCGCGAGACAAAATGTGCAGGAAGGGAATTCCGGTCAAGGATGAGGACTGGATATGAGAAATGAGGCCTAGGACAAGGGCCAGATATGATAGGAATGGCCTAGGATGAGGGCCAGACTGAGACAAGAGAGACAAAAATGATGGGAGCGAAAAGATAGTATTCTGGATTTGAATACAAGGATTTTATAGTCCAAGGAATGCCTTAGACTCTTTTAAACTAACTAAAACACTAAATAGAAGTGTTTGAAAGAGAAGGAATAAATGCTGGACTTGTTGCTAAGTAAATGGTACCTCAATATAACCAAAAACAGATAGTCCGGATTGAAAGTGAAGTGGTCCAAGTCGGATTGAGGCTGTCTGGATAAGCGGACTTGATGGACTTGAGGTGGATAGGGCTGCCAGCAGTCTGGATAGGGTAGGATACAAACCCAAGGACTTTACAGTCCTTGCATCGTGCTGTTGCCCTCATCCTTCCAACATTGCTGCCACAAAACACAGCCCACCCTTGTTCTTGTCCTCATGTCCTCATCCTCATCCTTGCCCTTGCTCTTGTTCTCGTGTCCTCATTCTCATTCTCATCCTCACCCTCACCATTTCCCCTGCCATCTCTCCTCCTCTCTGGTGCTGAGAACACGCCCAAGGATGCAAAGATGGACAAACACAGATGAAGAGGGGGGCATAGGCAGACAGACAGACAGGACAGACAGCAGTGGATGGATGATAGTTTTGGACAGACAGAATGGGACACAGGGACAGCGAACACACACACAGACAAAGCTAGCCTTGGACAGACAGCATGGGACAGACAAAGGACAGCTTGGACAGACAGAATTGGACACAGACCATCAGACAGAATATAGCCTCAGACAGACACACAGCCCATTGGATGGACAAAGCATGATAGGACAAACAGTATCAGATGGAAGATGGCCTCGGCCCCAGACAGACACAGAGGATGGGACAGACAATGCACAACTAGGACAGATGGCATCAGGCACCATCGGACGCAGGGAGAATAATGGAGTAGGATGATGGAAGCTACCCTCAGACAGCCAGAATGGGACAGATGGAGCTATACAGATCAAGAGACATGGAGAGACACAGATGGGACAGACAGCCTTGGATGCAGGGATGATGTGTTACGGTTGTAATTGAATATTCTTTTTCTTTATCTTATCAGATCACATGATAGTCATGTGTGCTCATTCAAGTCACTTTCACTTTCTCTAGAGCCACTAGATGGACTCACGCCATGGACGCACTTTGTTTCTTTTCCTATTCCCTGATCGGATCTGAGATCCAATCCTGATATGGATATATTATTTCTCACGTTCATCTCCGTCATGCTTCCATTTCACTCCCACCATCAACATGTATATTTAATCACCGCTCCTTCCATTCCACATGCCTATGCCTCACATATTTAATTACCGTTACTCTATGCCCTAAATCAGTAGATCTAGCTACAACATGTACATACATAGTATGCATATAAAAGACCAGAGGACTACGGCTGGAATCCCCAGTCTAGTCTCTTTGGATATTCTCATCTAAAGCAGGACTCAGGAGACCTTAGGGCTCACTTCGTATTCCCCTCTCACTTCCTTCGATTTGATATCGATCATAGTTTGGTGTTACCTGAAGCATAGTTGCTTTGGTTCATTTCATGATGATGGACAGAATGTGACAAACAGAGCCATACAGATTGAGAGACACAGAGAGACACAGAGACACCTCTAGATACCTGCCTATAGCAACCCTATAGTGACAGAAATGGAGAGACATGGAATGGGACAGACAGCCTCAGACACAGGGATGATGATGGACAGAATGTGACAGATGGAGCCATACAGATTGAGAGACACAGAGAGACACAGAGACGCCTCTAGATACATGCCTATAGTAGTGACACAACAGGGGAGATACAGGGACAAAGACAGACATGGAGACGCCTCTAGATACCTGCCTATAGTATAGTAACATGATGGGTAGAATGGACTAGGTACATAACAAGAGGAATGCAGGGAAAAATAGCGAGACAAAATCACTGAAATGGCTGTTGTGTCCCACATTTCTACTTGCAAAGCAGACAAACTGCCTTTGCCATAAAAGCTACTCATTTGCCAGCCTCAGAGCACCCAAGCAGGACCAGCTCTTGACTCAGTTGCTGGTTGGTGGGATGCTCCCAGATACAGCAATTATCATAAAATGTAGAGGAGTGGAACTTGATGCCAAAGAAACCAGTAAAGGCGATCTGAACACCCTTGTGAGTTGCAGCAGCTTGAGCACAAAGCTTGAACCCCTCCACTATTTCACAAACATAGAAATCCACAGGCCAAAGACATACATGGTCCACATTGATTGGATTGTCGCGAGACAGTCCCAAGCCAACCACTCCACCCATCTGGGTCAGATCGCTTGTTGGGTGTGTGTGCATAGAAGATGAGGCAGATGCATTGGCATCACTAGGATCCAGGCCTGGGGGGGATGATTGAATGCATGGACACTTATGACAGACAATGATTGCTGAAGAGTTATTGGTCCTGTTTGTGCTTGCACCATTTTCTGACATGGTCCAGGCTCAGGCATGTTTCTTCCCGTAAGTGTGCACCAAAGGTGCAGGAGAAGATGACACCAAGGTGCCTGATGGATGGGGATAGGAATGGTCTGACGAAATGGATATGATGCTGAGACAACAGGGAGAAGCAAGCATGGATGAGTCTGAGAGGGACTGAGCATGCTGTTTACCCTGAGCTTTTGAAGAGAGCACCAGATGGGGTCCGTGAGAGTGATCTGTGAGCAATCTGGCATGCTGTCTGGCCAGGGCATCATCTTGCAGGTCATCTGATAGAAGATCTAGAAGGGTGGGAGTTGGATGGGAGCTAGCAAGGGGGAAAAATCTTCGCAAGTGTTGGCTAAACTCTGTGCAAGTGTTGACATGAGTGGCCTTCACAAAGAGGACGGGTTCCTCACCATCAGCAATCTTCACAGTGTGACCAACATCGATTCTGACCCAGTCTGTGTGGACATGCAAGTACTGTTGAACGTCAACACCTAAGAGTCCCAGCTTGCAAAAGACAGTCAACAAGAAAGAGAAATAAGGGAATTTGAAGCCTTGTTGAAACTGATGGAGAATAGGGCAAGAATCATTCTGGGATGATGTAAACATCATGATTATGTAACATAAGAAAAGAAGTGGCAACACTCACATTTTTCCAGGCATACATGGTGATAGCATGCTGAACATGATCTGCAGGATCAATCTGATGCTCCTCTTGAGGTGCAATACAAGAAATTGGTAGGTGGCTTGCAGTGCCACTATCAGCACACACAAGTTCTTCATTGGACACAAAGATAGAGGGTTCTGCTTGAGGAGAGTGGGTAGTTTGCAAGGTAGGATGAGAATTGGCTGGAAGGAGGATACTTGCTTGAGGTGGGATTGTTGTAGGCTGAACAAGATTGACATCAGTGTGCAGACTACTTGCATGCAAGGGGCCTGCTTGAGGCAAGAATGTCATAGGCTGAGTGACATCAATGTCAGCCTCCAGATTGGTGACATTGAAAGATCCTGCGTGATGTGAGAATGTCATAGGCTGAGTGACATTGACATCAGCCTCCAGATCAGTAATGTGTAAAGACCCTACATCAGCCTGAAGATTGGTAGCATTCAAAGACCCTGCGCAAGGCAAGAATGTTGTAGCCTGAGTGACATCAATGTCAGCCTCGAGATTGGTAGCATTCAAAGTCATCATAGGCTGAACAGGATCAAGATTGATGCCTGGCTGAGGATCATGGTGTGCATGGTTGGGAGGGATGGGCTCAAGTGCATGTGCTTTGATAGCACAGCCCCCAAGAAGCTGGCAATGTGTACAACATGCAGACCTCTCGCAAGCTGCATTAGCTTGCCTCTTGCATAGCATATCAATACACAAGGATAGAAGGGCGGCAGGATTGGCACTGTTGGACATTGATATATCTTGCAATGGCATGGTCATGAATACTAACAGTGGAGATTCAGTTGAGTTAAGTGACAACTGCGGGAGACTCACCTGCTCTGCATGCGGGCTTGAGGTTAGAAGTACACGGAAAAAGGAGGATTAGCCATGGCACCCAGGCTGATGATGTGTAAGGGTGCAGCACAATAAAGAACTCATTGATAACCTACCACATTGGAATATCATGTTGTAACCTACTTCGTGATGAAGTATAAACCGACAGCGGGTCGTGGTTGAACCTTGAACTTCCGCTTGATGGCGGGATGCTGGCGTGAACAGTAGATGGTTGGTGGTTGTCGTATCGTTGGTGGGTTTGACGCGCCACGCTAGATATTGGCACGTGGTGGCAATCGCCCGAATAGGCCGAACGGGCCGAACGGGCCGAACGAGCGAATGGGGCGAATTCCCGGGTTCTCAGACGCTCTCGAAATATTGCCGTGTCGAAGACAAAGATTTAGACTGTTTGATATCTAGATTTCATTGCAAACACATATAAGACAGACAAGTTCTGGTTTGTATGCCCCAATTCACATCAGTCCTGCAACTACAAAGTATCATTTGCATCTGACCTTCTAATGTGGTTCTACATCTTCCGCTTTCTTCGCAGTTTCTGCCACCCCCCACAGATCGACCCAGCAGGAGTGCAGCACCCTTGCCTTTCCGAGCTCACCACGGAGCTGGAGGGCGTGCAGAAATTTTCGTTGACTTCGGTATGCATCTTGCGCTCGTTGGCACAACCTGCGACTGGCATACGTGTTGGTTGAGCAGCTCGTGGCACTCATCGCGTGAGCCCCTCATCTCATATGTGGTATCAGCATACTTACTGCTGACTCAGCATCCTTGCGGTCTCCGGATCTGAGGCATTACAACTCGCAGCGCTCACGCTCCTTATTTATACCATCAGTCTTCGTCTCGCCATTAACGCTTGTTTCGTCCATGTAAGGACTCTCCGCCATCCAACCGTGATCTAATTTCCCATTAGGATTACCCTGCCCTGTCAAGATTCCTCCATGTCATACCTCTCCTGGGCACATCCTGCACGGCCAGCGTTGCGCTTGTTTCCGACTTGAAATCACCTTCCCTCGCAGCAGTTGCCATTTTTTTGGGTCTCTTACCACTGGTCACCATAGCCATTTACCAGGGAATCCTGTTTGCTGAAATGTCTACAGCAGAATTACCTTTGCAAATGCAGCATGTGCCAGCGTCTTCCACGTCAGGTTCTGCTGATACCACAGTCGCGTAGATCGAGCTAGACTATCGCGGTTACGAATGCCTAGGCTAGATCTAATCATATGTTCTCCACCAAATCCATCATCTTTGTGTCCTCCACATTCCTTTTGATACTCACTCGTATACCATGACGTCACCCTGACTCGGGCATCATTCCCTGCTCGAGCAATATAGATAGAGGACTATGGATACGACACATCCTCATCTTGTTTTCTATAATTCTATGGCATTAGACGATATTCAGCACCAGTGTTCCTGTGCTCTCCGTGCCTTCCGCTCCACATTCGGCTATAGTGCCGCTCGCGCTCATCGAGAACGAGCGTCGTCGAGCGTCGGGCGCGAGCATGCCGTGCACGCGTTTGCCATATACGGTGGTCACCGGACTAACCGGGAGTTGCAACACACCTCAAGCAAAGCTTCAAGCTTTCAAGTGTATACTACTTATCCGATCGTGCCCGAGGTGTCACTATAGGCAACTCCGATTTTACAGAACAGTGCGGAAAGGGCGTACACTACTTTCTTTGAATGCTTGCATGCAGGTTGTTTCTGTTTTGTCTATCTATATTGTGTCCCACCATACTACCTTTCCGTCCCATACACCATTGAGGTGAACAGACTTATTGCGACAGCTGTTTGATCCTGATGATGATAGCTGCGGGAAAATGTAAATCAACACGCCAGTCAAAGCAACCGATCGGTCTTACATTGAGGATCGAGACCTTGGTAAGGAATCTGCTCGCTGAGACCACCGCAGCCCTCCTTGACGGTACCCATGTAGCCGTACCGGGGGGTGAGCCCGCGCTCAAGAAGCCATGTACCAAACTTGGAGCCAAGCTAGGGAATGAACATGAGAGATGAATCATCGGGACGGCGATGCGACAATACGTACACCAGTCTTCTGGTTGAACGACTCGACGACCAGGACGAAGCCGGTCGAGCCAATCTTTCTGATGGTCTACCGGCAAAACTGCTCGAAACATTGTTATTCCACGATAAGCAGATTTACTCACCTGTTCGTCAACAATATTGAGCGTGGACTTGTTAATCAGGCCAACGTCCAAGCCTTGCTGGCGGCATCGCAGCACAGCGTCCCAAGAGCGGTACAGCATCTCCCCGAATGATACGACGTAGCCGGCAGTGCCCTCCACAATCGTCTCGTCCTTCCCGGGAACAAACTTGTAGTCACCGTCAAAGAACCTGGTCTTTCCGTCCTCCTTGAGTATGTAGGGAACCTTTGAACGCGTGGAGAAGATAAAGCGTAGGCCCCGTTCGAAGAATACTTGCTGCACGATGGCAACCATTTGCAATGGGTCGGCTGGGAAGTATAACCAAGATTGGACATCCGAGAGACCGTTGTCGGCGAAGAATGAGTTGACCCCAAAGTGACAGGTGTTGTCTGCCATTTCATCAACTAAATAGGGGAGGGAATCAGATGATGGCCACCCCTCCTGAGATGATCGCATATACTCACCCCCTGAGTGCGAGAAATGACAGAGGACATTGCAGTTATTCAATCGTGCCATGGTGATCTCAGAAATAACCATCTCAAGGAAAGCAGAGAAGGTGGAGAAAACGCCGAACTTGTCAGCGTCGAAACCAAAGCCAGCGGCTGCAGCGAAGTTACCGCGCTCCATAATCCCGGATGGAACGAACACTTCAGGATGTTTTTGGTGGATCACCTTGAGACCAGTTGAACCTTCCAGGTCGCCTGGTCGGGAGATGAGTTGGTAGCTTACATGATGCCATACTATGATATCACTCACTGTCAATGACCATCACCTTCTTAGCGGCTTCCTCTTTCGAAAGCTTGTCGAGCACCAAGTTGACTGCATCGCCGAATATGGCGCGGTTAGCAGCTGTTTCCTTAGTGGAACCAATGTAGGAGTAAAGGATAGCAGAGGGTTTGATGTTGCCCAAGATATCTGAAATGACGGATTCAGGGTATCCACGTGAAAGGAGATATTTTGTGGCAGCCTTGACGGGAATAACGTCGTGTCCATGCGTGCTTCCTTCGATGTCTGCTACACCAGGGGCCATGAGGCGCTTAGCGATTACTGTGGGAATTCTAAGTTGATTGGCTACAGGTACTTGACATCCATACATACCGGCAGCGGGGCCATTATAGGTGACGATTGATGCGATTGCGCCCCAAAGAGCATCGATATCCTCACCCTGGACAGTGTAGACCTTGAGACCATGTCCCTCGAGTGTCTTTTGCAAGTCGTATCCCTTGAGATATTGGGAAGGGTGGCCAGCAATAGTCACGTCATTGTCATCAATCAAGAGTTTGATGTTCAAGCCCTGAGCAACAGCAAGACGAGCAGCCTCTGCATCGTTACCCTCCTGCTGAGAACCATCGGAACCAAGACAAAAGATGGTTTTGTCCCGGTGGGCAAAGGCGACACCGTTCACATGTGGCCACATGTGCCCGAGACGGCCAGAGGAGAACTTGACACCAGGTGTGAGGCCAAGTTCGGGGTGGCCGGGGAGCTTGGAGTTTGCTTCGCGGTAGTGCAGAAGTTGTTCTGGACGAATGTGGCCCTCCAGAGCAGAGAGGAGGTACTGAGTCGCGACACGGTGACCTGTTGGTCGAGGTATTAGATAACTTAGGGGACACGGCACGGACACGCATACCAGCCTCGTCAAAGAGGATTGGGAGGTATTTGTCGGAGCCCTCGATCAAGCTGAGTGCTATGCAAACTTCCGGGACAGTGTCATAGGCACCACCTGGACGTATGCGTTAAGCGGGCAGACACTTGGACGAAAGAGATGGTCAACCTGTGTGTCCGCTCACACCACGCGCAGCACCGGTGGCGGTAAAGAGGACGATTGCATCACGTAGGAGTTGGATGTTGGCCTGGAGGGTGGACCTTTGCTCTGCGGTAAGCTTGGGCTGAGAGGGGTCGAGAACCAATCTGCAATAGATCGTGGTCAAGTAATGCACCGACAAATAGAAGACGGCGCTACTTTTTGTACTGTTTGAGATCGATAGGGAATTTACTGCTGGCCATCGTTGAGGGACGTGAGTGGGGTCTATCGCGCCCTTGATCTCCGCCATGACCGTTTATCAGCCTCACCCGTGCGAATTTCAACCACCACAGATACCGTGTGGTGCCGATTTGAAAACGAATCTAAGCAGAATGGAGCAAGTCGAGGAACGTTCGAAACCATGTAATCATGTTCACAAGGTTACTACCCAATGGCAGTGACTAGTTCCGCGACACTGCAGCGCACTGAGAACGGCTACGCGCTCACTTTCCTTTCCGGTCTTGTCAGTGAGATGTCCGCTACTTTACTTACCATGAGCAATGCCCTCCGTGGGGTTGTCCAGACACACACACATGGCCGTTTGAGAATGCACCGCAATGTATCTCAGGCTTGTAATCGACCGACACAGCCTGGGCGGTTTGGACCCATCAGGGCAATAATGCGGAATTTCTGTCACATGGAGCACTAGGTACCTGTAGGCACTGTTAATTTCGGTGGAGTTGCGGATGCCGAGGGGCAGAGCGAACTGAAAACGGTAAAGCGTACTCAGCAGCGAACCTGTTCATGTACATGAACTCGTGGAACGGTCAACACCTCAGAGGGTTACAAGTGCGACCGTATATCCTGTTTCGTGTGGGAGAGGAGGGAAACACGCAGCGCAAGTCCCAGCTCATCTCCCATTGAGTCGTGTAAAGACCTTTTAATGAAATGTCGCATTCGCAGGAAGGTCAATAATAGCACCTCTAGGCTACTGCACCTTCGCAGCTTTCACCTCTTCGCAGGCATCAGTTCTTCCGACCATGTTCAAGGCTGTTGGATAGATGACAGACATATTGAACACGCTTTGACAAGTAACCTTTTGCTCTGCGCTAATTTGATGACAGATACAGCTATTAGGCAGTCGGAATCTGTAGGTATGTTGCTCGTTCCCAGAGCTCGTGGTATTCGCAAATTTTGTGTCGGATGTGGCAGGTGTGGATCAGTCTTTCCCTGACGGGACGCATGGGCTGGGACTCAGAAGGACGGACTGAACATGAACATGAATCCACGCTTAATTATTGGCTAGGATCAAGTCACCACCATACAGCCACAGAAGGTGTGCCACTTGTAGCGATCAGGCCAGGGACCGACGACCTTGGAGCGACAACTCAGACAATAGCCCATCGTACAACTCATCTGAGGTGATATTGGTGTCAAGCGAAGGGAGAGAAATGTCAGTCCAGAGCTACAAATGCGGACACGACAGGAAAGTGCCAACCAATCAGACTCTAGCTCTATGATCTGAGCCTCCTCGACGAGCGGTAACTCGTTATCCTGACCAGAGGGCTATTCACAAGACATGAAGGGTCTTCCGTTTCTCTCGAAGTCGTTTTTGTGATGGAGATCGTGGTTGGGAGGATTTAATAATAATAATTTTCTATACTAGTAAGCACTTAGCAAAACTGGAGGATTACTTAATATGATGATTGTTGTTGAAGCACGTGACAAACCAGCTTCTCATTGACTCTCAAGGAGACTGCGCCCAGTCGCGCTCAGGGTTTATTTTCCGCAACTTGTGACGATCTCTCACCAGAGTGAATGGCAAACGTTAGCCAGCTCCAGCCAGCTCTTACTCCTCAGGTCCAGAAAAACTCCAGTGAGGCCCCGGAGAAGGATGCAAACGTATGCTCACGGGGCAGCTAGCTTCCCATATCCTTTTCTGATCCCAGTCTTTCCAGTTTCTTGCGCTACGCCTTCTAAACAAGCGTGCTCGTCTAAGATTATCACCTGAGCCGCTTGATTTAGCCTCCTTTCCGGGCAAGGCTAGCTTGTTCGCGATTGTGAATTCAAAGGGATGGTTTGCTGCAGTCACTCGAGATGCCAGTGGCGCGTCAGGTACGGGGGAGACGTATTCAACATACTCTTCGGTTGACTGATAGTTATTTTGCATCTAGCTTTGATTCTCTCACCGCTCGCGGATCTGCGCTCTGCACTTGCCACAACTTCAGCCGAGGACGAGCAGCCATACAGACCTCAGAGACGCGTCCCACTTAGTGGAGCGCCCCCACATATTCTTACGATCGCGTGCAATGACACCAGAGTACTACTAGGAATGGTGGACGGTTCCATCCATGTGTATGCCTCCGACCAACTGTTTTCCAACGGTGAAGGTCCAGTGCAACCCATCCACGTGTTTGCAACATCATCTCCTGCGGCTCTTCTATCCACACAACCGAATCCAGGGGATATTCCTGAATTGGTAGCTGTTCTGAGAGATTGCACCAATAGCCCGGGCTCGCTTGCGGTGGAGTTATTCGACGTGCAGAAACTTATTTCTTCCGGCGGTTGGATGGCGGGCAAGTCACCCAGCACAACGCCAACCTCAAGTGCGTATGGTGTTCTTTCTGCCCTGGTTCACACTAAATTGCCCGCAGTCTCTTGGTCCCCGAAGGGCAAGCAGCTGGCACTTGGCCTCCAAAGTGGTGATATCGTCACTTTTAGTCCAACTGCTACAGCTACTCCGAAGTCTAGCATACCCCATCCCCCCTCAGCCAACAACATGAGTGTTATATCCGTACATTGGCTGTCGACCTCGTCGTTCCATACGATATACGCTCCACCAGGGCAACTAGCACCGGAGGTGGAACAAGTTCATTTTCATGCGTCTTTGGATTCCAAGAGCAATTCTGCGCAATATATCAGATTCAACAACCCATATCTGCCTTTCCCGGGGCTTCGCCCACCTGGTGAATTTCTAGTTTGTCTCCGGAGTTGGGATCCATCGAAGGTGTTGCTCTTCATCGGGGACAGCACATCGTCGGACATCGGTCTGATTGGCAGTGTGGCCGACGGTTCCGCGGAAAGTTGGCACAACCTATCCTTGGAAGAGACGTCCACACCCAGCTTGCCGTTGGACAAGGACCAAAATGACACCGTCTTACTCGGAATGGATGTGGACCTGACGAGTAGTGGATCATATCACCACTCGACGGCCTCGGGGGAAGCGCTTGAGCTGCCTGCTCACCCGATCATGTATGTTTATGCATCGGATGGGACGATACTTGGATGGGACGTACTTAATGTTACCGGGGCACCGTATCCTGGGATGACTACGGCGCTGAATACATCGACGTCTGTGCCAAACATGCCACCAGTACCAAGTAGCATGGTACGTGAATTATCGTCGGATATGCAGATGACCCCCACCATTTCACCGACCACCTCTGCTCCAACGGAGGCCTCTGCAATCAAACCCCCTTCCACCGTTTTTGGCCAGCCATCCACGTTTGGTGCCCAGGGCTCTGCTTTTGGCACTTCAGGTTCCGCGTTCGGTCAACCATCTGTCTTTGGTCCGACACAGTCTGGGTTCGGCCAGCAGCCTACTTCCGCGTTCGGCAAAGCGCCTTCCTTCGGGCAATCCGCGACAACACCGGCTTTTGGATCGACGTCCACCCCATCACCCTTTGGACAATCCTCCACATCTGCTTTCGGCTCCACTGCACCTAGTGGTGGCTTTGGGGCCTTCAGCTCCGCAGGGCCGGCCAAATTTGGTCAGTCGGCATTTAGTTTTGGTGATCCACCTCAAGTGATACCGACATTACCTCCGTCGACATCCGTGCCCGAAGAAAGTATGGCTGCAGACGATGCGCCACCCTTCGGTAACCTCGGCTTGGGTACGGTAAATTCTCAAGATGCTGATTCAAAACCGTCCATTTTCGGCAAACCCAGCGTTCCTGTATCTTCGGGCCAACAACCGAGCGACGATAGTCCGATCAAACCGGGCACTGGTTTTGCAGCGTTCGCTGGTTTCGATCAAAAAAGTCCATTTGCCAAACCCTCTGCCTCCTCCAGCACCCAGCAAGCCACCACAACGTTCGGTACAAATGCATTTCAGTCCAAACCCGAAAGCACTCCCCCGAGCTCGCTGTTTAGTGCATCGCCCTCGTTCGGTACCGGTCAGTCAGTGTTCGGCCAGTCAGCATCCACATCCGCTTTCGGGCAGCCAGCGTTTGGTCAATCCTCTTTTGGTCAGTTCCAGACCGGTACTTCGGCATTCGGAAAACCATCCTTTGGAGCCGCTCCCGGTGCTGCTCCCCCGGCGACGCTTTCCGTCAGTACTAGCACTGGTGGAGCATTCAGCGCTTTTGCATCCGATACCCAAAGTGCATTTGGCGCCGCGGCGGCGGCGAAGAATGGTCCTTCAGCGAAGCCAGTTTGGGCCACAGGCACTTCGTCCAAGCCACTGGAGTTGAATCCTTCAGGGGTAACAACAAATGTGTTTGAAAAACCCGCTGAGTTGCGTGATTCAAAGACACCTTCGGCGATTCCATCGAAGACTGCGGACACGTCGACTACGCCATCACCGTTTACTACACCCTCGGCTTTCTCCACGACTTCGCCATTCGCGCCTCGAGACTCCATCGCGGGAGAGCATGACAGCAGGTCCCCATCTCCGGCCCCGGTTCAGCAGAAAGGGACTACTTCGTCCGTTTTTTCGAGTTCCACTCCCGGTCCCTCTACAGGCGCCTTCAGCAACTTACAGACGACACCTTCTGTGTTTGTTAAACCAGCCTCCGGCTTTTTTGGTGAATTACCCAAGGATTCGCCTTTCTTTGCACCCAAGCCACCCGAATCCAGGCTTGTGTCGGTTTTTGCTCTTCCAGCTACGCCAGGTACCCCAGCCTCGACGCCTCCGAAAGCAAGTTCTGCTCAGCCTACTTTTGGGGCATCCTCGATGCCTGGGGGAGCATTCAAGAGTGCATTCCCGCCGGCGGCCGCGGTACCATCCCCACCGGCCCCCACTGTTAGTGACAATGCCTTTAGTGCGTTCCCGAGTGGTGGCGGTTTTGCGGCGTTCTCGTCGGGAGGAAGTAAATCATTCAGTGATCTCCTCCGTTCCACTGGAGAAGACAAGCCATCGCCATCTGAAGCTACACCTACGAAACTAATCCAAGCGTCGCCGCAACCCCCCGTCTCGACCACTCCGGCCACCACACCTGCTAAAGAGCCTCCCAAGCCACCGTCTACGCCACCAGCAACCCCCAAAGTCGAGAAAGAAGAGCCGAAGAGTATTGAGGTTAAAGCAAGCGAAGTACCTGCTGAGCCCAAAGAGAAAGAGACCGAGAAGATTCTGGTTCAAGACCCATCCTTGGAATCGATATCGTCCTCCACGAGCTCGTCCTTTGTAAAAGTTTCGGCTGAAGAAGAAGGAGAAATTGCCGAGGAAAGTGCAGCTGGCGGGGCCGAGTTGCAAGATGACGATGACGCAGACTCATTCCTGTCTGACGTGCCAGATTCTGAGGAGTCTGATGAAGGATCATCTTATGTGCCGTCGGAGGCGTCTGACGAAGAGGAGGAAGAGGAGGAAGAGGAGGAAGAAGTGGAGGAAGAAGTTGAGGAAGAAGTTGAGCCCACGGAGGCCCCTTTACCTAAAACACCAGCATTTGTGAGGTCACCCTCTACGACACCTAAGGCGGAGCACCCCAAGATCACTGTATCGGTCTCTCCCCCGCCTCAGACATCTTCGCCTTCTAGCGTTCCTCGGGTGTCGCCGGTCAGAGATCTTAGTACAACGCCCCCTGGCTCTCCCGTCAAGGATACTCCCTCAGCACCAATACAGATGCCGGTGCCTGCACTTAAAGCCACTCCCCCGTCGACCTCGCCTTTCAGTCTAGCGCCTCGTTCAACTAACCGTCCCATACGCAGTTCCCCACTTGCGAGTACACCTTTTGTCCTCGAGGGTGAAACGGAAAAACCTCCGCCTGTCTCTAGGTCCGCACCACCAGTAATGGTTGCGCAGCCAGCTCCACCCAAAGTACCTTTTGGCCAGTGGACTCCCCCTGCACCTGCACAACCAACAGAGGACGACTCGTCACGCCCAAGGACGCCTCCATCCACATCGTTATTCCCCGCTTCAGGAGAGAAACCACCTGCGATTTTTACACCTACGACTACCCCTGCTTTTACGCCACCATTGTTCGCTCCCGCAGAAAAAGTTACGACTACGACTACCGCGCCGACGACCACCCCCGGCCCTTCTGGTCCTCTGTTCACAATCCCAACTAGCCTCACTGGATTCGCGTTGACTACCACAACGACAGGTTGGGGTACGCCTTCGAAGCCTGCAGAGATCACTCCGCCCACGACGACCGCCGCGCAACCACTCTTTGGTGGACAGACCAGCGTGTTTGGTGCCAAGGTGGGACTAGCCATGCCGTTACCAAGCTCGCCTTCGCCGTTCGCGTCTCCAATCCCATCGATTGCTCCCAGTCCTAGCTTAACGCCGCCACCACCAAAGATACCGACACCGACGCCAGAGCAGGGCATGCAAACAGAATGTCAAGCCCTTCTGACTACCCTCGACAAGGGATTGGAGAGTGTGGGTCTTTTTGCTATTGCTACTATGGACGTTCATCTAATGTTGGTATGTTTTAGCTCAAGCAGCTTGCGACTGTGGCCTCGATGAGGACAGTGAAGCTTAAGGAGACTTCCGGCGTAATCCATCAAAAGGCTGACCTCGGTGATCCGAGCAAGTGGGTTTTTGGCGATATCGAGGAGTATGGGAGAGTACTGGTGGACGTCCAGGGTGATGTCAAGGAACTCAAGTTGCAGCGGGTGTCATTGCGTAAAGCCTTGAAGGAGTTGGACAGCAACATACTGAAAGGTACGTTTTTCAGAAGCCATTTTCATCGATTCGATTTGACGATTTCTAGCCACGACGAGGAAGGAGGAAATCATACGGTTCAACAAGGCCAAGATGGATGCTGAGTTTGCGAAAATGCTCAAAATCCGGACACTTGCTCCGGAATATTCAGAAACCCAGTCACAGCTACGGAAGAACATACGAGTGAGTTTGGAGCGTTTGATTGGTACTTGACCTTTACTGACTCGACTCTTAGGCGATCAAGGATCGTGTACAGAAGCTTGAAGACCACTTGCAGGCTTCGAAGAAGAGGATTAACGAACTCAGGACGGGCAGACCCAGTATAAGGCAAGTGTTCCCCGCAGAGCACGTGCCGACTTTCTTTTCTCAACCCTTATCACAGACCACCATCTCTGGATACGGTGAATCGCACGTTCCGAAATATTGACATCGCCATCCGTCAACAAAAGCAAGAGGTATCTCAGCTACGACATCGCATGACAAAGCTGGAGATCTCTGGAGGTGTGGGTACTCGGGATCAGGTCGCCATATCATCATCGAAGCGACCTCTGAATGTAACCCCAAATGTTGCTATTACTACGGCAGCGGCGTTGAACGCGGAACGGTCTGCGCAGAGGCTAAAGAAAGCGATGTTGGCTTCCAGAACCCAACCGCTCCTGAACACGACGGCTACTGCTTCACCTATTCCGATATCCTTCCAAACCCCGCAGAAAGCTATGGTGGTCAAACCGGACATGAAGACGCCAGAGGTGAAAGCTCCAGAGGGTGTGTTCACCCTGCCAACTACACCGATGATGAACTTCCCTTCATCACTGCCGACCTGGACGCCGCCGCCACTGCCAGAGTTTGGGAGTCCGGTGACACACGACATTTGTCCATCACGAACCCGAGGTGGAACCAAACACCACCAAAAACCGGTGGTACTCAAGAAAAATGCGAGCCCGGTTGGCCCGACGACTCAACCGTCGCCGTTTGAGTGGAAGCCAGTGGAGCCTATCAAACCAGCGTCGTCGCTTCCGTTTGCTATAAGACCTGCGGGGTCGAGTTAGGGTTGAATGTTTTTATCTAATCGTGGGTTGCGCTTGTCTACGCGTTTTTCGAATGTACGTGATGTATTTGGTCGATCCAACGTGACTGCGAATGTTATCGTATCTGTGTACGCTCGAAACCCGTGTGATCATTCTGGGACTCTCGAGACCTCCGGGATGTCAATGGTAAGTACCCGATATGGAATGGCTGGGGAGCTTTCGATACTTCCTTACCTGCCGATCGATCACCATTGACAGCACTAGCGTGATATCGACGATCGAGGAGGTGTCTCGGGTCGGTGTCGGATCCCGGAAAACTGCAGTCGCATTTGGTGCGTTTATTTATTTACTTGCCGGAACATGGGGAACAGGCTTGTACAGTCAACTCCCTCATAACGCATACCCCTCGGGATAGGCCTAAAGGTATGCGTTATGAGGGAGTATGGCTTATTGGGGAGGTCAACCTTTACGGCAGCAAAATTTGAATACCCATTATGTACGAATAAGTATAGTACTTCTCTACTATGTGAAGCTATTTACACGTAAAATAGCTAGTCAATTTTTTATCCTTCATGCTCTTCATGTCATGGACCTGTGTCATCCGCCCGAACGAACACAGTACCACCTCTACCTTACGTGCAAGCAGATCATCCATCTCATTGGCATACCTGCACAAGACCATCATTGCCTGTTGGAGTGCTTCCTTCCGTGTCAGAGGTGGTTCAATATTTCCCACCAAGTCTTGCAAGCTTCTGCAGCCGCTGTGCAATTATCTTGTCCTTGGAGCCCAACCTTTGAAGGCCACATTCATAGTCAGATGCGTCGTCCAAGGTCTCCACTACCCATTCTTCATCTATCAAATTCCCCTCGCCATCAAGCCACTCTTGATCATTCTCTGATATTGAGCCACCAGCCCTCAACTTGGTGGTAAGCCTTGCCTTATGTTCTCGTACTTGATCACGAAGCTTTGTTAAGCCCTTTTTAAGAGCATCAATGGGTTTCATGGAAGTGAGCTGGTGTTTTGGTTCACTGTTGCCAAACTGGGATGAGGGGAACAAGAGCATTTACTCTATTTGGTAATTTATTCCCATTATGTAAAGATATGTATGGGTTTTGGGTGTCGAGATTTGCTATGGGTTATGTGTTATTGGAGAGTCATGGGTTATGGCCTGCAAATGGACTTGGGAACTGAAAAAGTTATGTGTTATAAGGGAGTATGGGTTATATGGGGTATGTGTTATGAGGGAGTCGACTGTATTACTAGCCCATGTGGAAAGTATGTATGTATTATGACCATTGACACCAATTGACTTGCTAGATGTGCAAGTGTTGCATTTGATTGTCGGGCCGGTTGATTCTCCGTTCGATGTGCGTTTACTCATGATGCGCCGAGCTGTACTGCCAGTAGCAATGTAGCAAATCGGTTGTCCCGCGCCGCGCTGTCGACACTCGGACTAGTACTATCCCATTCCAAGAAATCAATCACACAGCATTTCCGCAGCTATGCTCCTCACAATACGCGACCCTTGGCTTACGTATCGAACGCGGTTCTAAAGAGGTCGCCCTTAAATAACCTCGATGACCTACCGCCTGGATGACAATTCTACCCCTCCCATCGAGTGCCCAGCACGTCCTGTCCTAGGTTAGGACCTTCACCCCGTCGACCCATCATCCTCAAAGCTCACTGACCGACGATGAACCTGAAGAAAGAGCTCGACGACCTCGTCCGCTACCGGAACGCGTACTTTCTCGCCTTCTCTGCGACGACAGGATATATTTGCTTTGGATGGGACATTGGGCTGATCGGTGGTGTTCTCGCCCTCCCTTCGTTTCTGCAGTATTTCGGACTCGATAAGGAGTCGGCGGCTGCACGTGCCGCGTTGAGCGGGAACATCGTCTCCATACTCCAGGCTGGTGGACTGTGCGTGTCTCCAACTATTTATATCCTTGGTAGGGCGGCCCGGGTACTCATTTTAGACTTGCCCCAACTCTGCAGCTTCGGCGCGTTGGTGTCCACTTGGTTTGCAAGCCGCTATGGAAGGAAACCGTCCTTGCTTGCCTCCGCTATCGTCTTCATCATAGGGAGCGTGATACAGTCGATCGTGGGCCTCGGTAGCACGCCAGCTGTCGGACTTAAACTGCTCTACTTTAGTCGGTTCTTTGGTGGTGTTGGCGTCGGGCTAATGGCTGCTCTTGTACCGACCTATGTATCTGAATGTGCACCCCGGGCCATTCGTGGACGTTGTACTGGCAGTATCGAAGTGGCCGTTGGATTGGGGAATATGCTGAGTTGCAAGTATTTTCGCTATCCTTGTGCCACCGCTCGGCTATCTCACGTTCCTTCGATCTAGTCTGGGTCAACTACGGCGTCGCTATTCAGATTCCTTCTGGACAGACACAATGGCGTCTTCCTATCATTGTTCAGATCATCCCGGGTGTCTTCTTCTTCCTCTTCATGCTCTTCCAACCAGAATCGCCTCGTTGGCTGGTCGAAAAGGAACGTTATGAAGATGCTGCACGATCCCTCGCTTATATCGCGCGTATGGACCCTGCCTCGCCTGAGGTCCAATCAACCCTCTCTGAAATCCGCGCCGACTTTGTCGGCCGTCACAAACTCAGTATACTTTCACAGTTCCGCAAGATGGGAGAGAACAAGATCATCGCACTTCGTTGTGCCATCCCGTCCCTCCTCACCTTCCTCCAACAGTGGTCCGGGACGAACGCACTCAACTACTACACCCCTCAAATATTCGCCTCTCTTGGTATCTCGAGCACGACCGCTTCCCTCCTCGCTACCGGTATCTACGGCGTCGTGAAATTCATCTTCACCTGTGTCGCCCTCGCATTCGTCATCGAATCATGGGGACGTAAACGCACCCTCTTTTACGGTGGGATCGCCCAAGGTCTCATGATGCTCTGGATCGGTGGTTACATGGGCGTTCATCCCGGATCAAACGTCGTACCTGCGACGTACGTCGCCATCGTCGCCATCTACCTCTTTGGCGTGTTCTTCAGTCTCGGTTGGGGTTTCACCCCGCTCGTCCTCGGATCTGAGGTTGCGCCGGGACATCTTCGACCGGCTGTGATGTCCCTCGCGTCTGGTATGACCTGGTTATTCACATATGTGATCGCACAAATCACGCCGACGATGTTGACGCGGATCACGTATGGGACGTTTCTCGTCTTTGGAGTTGCGAGCCTGGTGATGGCGATGTGGGTTTGGGTGGGGGTGCCGGAGACGACGGCTGTGGAGCTCGAGGACGTCAAGTGGTTGTTTGAGGGGGATCTTTGGATACGGTGTGTACAGGACGCCCCGGGTGGACGTTGGTTCCTTGGGAAACGGCGGGCGGAGAGCGTGGAGGAATTGAAGAAGCGGGCAGAGGGGGGCGTCGTGGCGGAAGTTGTCCGAAGTAGAAGCGAAGTGTCAGACGAAGAGATCGCGACGTCGGAAAAGCGGTCGACTGGGGACAGCCCGATGGCGATCTGAGTTCTCACCGCTCATTGGGGGTAGATAGAATCGATCGGATCCGTATATAGTTGCTTATTGCATATGACATGGCCATTCGCTGTTCTACTTTCTAAATATGACGTTTTTTTTGGATGATCCGAGGGTGATATGAAGGTTGTGGTAGCTACGACTCAGGGCCCATTGACTACGGGTGTAACTACAGGAACGAATGTTGCACACCCAAAACAAGAAAAAGACTAGCACGCGTCGACGCGCGACCAAGGCGGAACCTCGTAGAGCCGGGGGGGTATATGGCGGAGAAAAAAGCCTACCTACAGGGACGAACGTTGCACGTTCACGACAAGAAAAAAAGACCGGATGAGCCTAGCACGCGTCAACGCGCAACCAAGGCGGGGAACCAGCAGAGCCGGGGTATACGACGGGGAAAAGGATAATGGTAATCAGAGGAAAAAAGGTACCAGCCAGAGAAAGGTCGGATTCAGAACAGATTCCAGAGATCCGATTTCTTCTCTCGATGCAATGATCGAGTGCGCCGGGTTTTGCCAACCATTTTGTGGGTAAAGGGTGTGGTTCCCCGCTCAACAGGGACGTGACGACGAGAAGGAGTGTCAGTGCTGCGTTTCCTCATACTAGAGAATGAAAAACGGATCAAAATCACTGGCATTCTGGTAAGAAAGAGAAAGATACCAACCATTGTGAAGTTGGCGAACTCGACGATGTAGCAGATGACGATGTCGCGCTGACCGAGGAAGTCGGAGCAGAGAGTGTTGGTGTCGCGCTACCCTCGGAAGTCGGAGTAGAGAGTGTTGGCGCCGCGCTACCCACGAAAGCAGCGGGAGATGGAGTAGTTGCAAGGACAGCAAGGACAGGCAGAGCAGTTTGATTGGGCCCAGGGACTGGAATGTTTGAGTACGAATCTTGGAAGATGTCGCTCTGCGCTCCGTCTAGGAAGTTGTAGAGGTCGTTGTAAAAAGGAGGGGAGTACGTTCCTTCAAACATCTGCATCGTAGGGGGATAGTGAGTCGAGGCAAGGGTGTAACACTGGAGGGAATACTCACGTTGTTATCCTCAGCTTGGAACCAATAGAGAGGCTGTTTGGCACCATAGGTACAGTTTCCGGGGACTGCGCTCGGCTTGTCGTTGGCTGGGTCCGCCCCACAGCGACGAGCAACCTTGGCTGTGGCAAGGCCAACAGTGGAGGTGGAGTTGGTGATACGACATTGGAATCCATTCATGTAATCTGTGGAAATGTGGATAAGAAAACACAAGGCAGGAAAGCGAAGCGTACTCTGCTCTGAACCACTGTCGGGGGAGTGGATCCAATGGAAGGCACATATGCACACATCGTTCGGGCAAGGCGGCATCTTTTCCGGGACACTGAACTCGGTGTATCGATTCCAAACACAGGTCTGGTTAACGCTGAAAATAGTGAGGTCCGCGGGTTGGACCTCCGATATGTTACTCTTGTAGGCGATGGATAACGCGCAGCCCTTGACGTCACTCAGACCAGTCGTGTGGTATTCTGCCATGCTCGAGCCAGGACAGACGTTGTTGGGATTGTTTGGGTCTTGGATGTTACCACCCTGTGAGCTTTCATACCAAGTTGTTGCACCTTTGTCGCAGGAAATCTGGGTGGTGACGTTCTGGCCAGCAGGGAGCTGGAAGACGTCTTCCGGGTGGGGTGGGTAGCCAAGGTGGCCATGAAACCACCATTCGCTGAACGGCAGATTCATGAGAGGGACAACGGGGCGGTTATCGTAGGGAAATGTTTGGGCGGTAACATTGAACCCCCACATGGAGGGATCCCAGAAGCCTTGGCGGTCTGACGTCAGGAGAGCGAGGAGAAGGAGAGGAGATGGGACGCACAAACATGACCGGAGACGAGCTGGAATGAGAGGAAGATGGAAAGGGAAAGTGCAGAATGATACATTGTATGGACCGGCCAGAGGAGGGGGATGCGATTTCGAGTTGCTCGGATGGCATTGTCACATTTTAAGCTTGACCAACTCCATGGAAACGCGGACGAATTCGAAGACGGCATGTTATGTCACACACATATTGTCGTCACGCGTGACAGTCGCGCCTGCTTCTGCCAAATGTCCGTCTCTGATAGGACGTGCTATGGCCCGTCTTGTCGACATGATGTCCCTGGTCGTATCACGGGGAGATCATTGCGGAGATTGTCGTCGTGCAACGTTTCCTTAGAAGCCTCCGCTCTCGAGTCCCTGGAATCAGCCAGGGAATTAGTATGGTCCATGTGCCACCTTTCAATGACCTGCAGGTTTCAATCATGCCTCATGACCATCCTCCTGTCCGGCTCAAACCAGTGCACGGCTGGTAATCGTCCACCCGCCCTGGTCTGCTTTGCATCCCCACTTTGGAACATCAAAGCGTGGACTGCTCAAAGCGTCGGGCCGCTGAGCAGCTGGCATTGTTCCCCCGATATTGCCTGGTCCACAGTCCACCTATCTTTTCGTCCATATAATTTAAGTCGTGCTTCTCCATGACCCATCACTCCCCATCACTCGACTCCATTTCTACGTTATGAACCCCAACCAGGTTGCCACTCCTACCTCTGCTCTCCCCGCTCGTCCAGAGAGACCCATCAAGTATGTTTGGCCTATCACTACTCCGGACGGCAGCGTCGGATACGACCGCCCTCTCGAAAACTACTTTGATGCTTCCATGGCCCCTCGTCTCCTTTCTTCCAAGCCCCCAACTAGAGTACGTACTCCCTCCCCCACTTTGGGCTCACGCTGACACACCTTCCAATCATAGCTTTATGATACGATCGCGCGTGCCCATGATCACCGCTTTCAGGTCACCCCGGACATGGTCGATCCCTCCTGGACCACCCCCCGCCCTCTGATCCTCAATCCACGTGAACGTCGTCGTTCACTCGCCAAACTCCCCGGGAATTCCACCGAATACCTGGGGATATCGCCCGAATTACCAGGCTGGCGTCCCCGTCGATCCTCTTACGAAGATCGTCGTGGTGCCGTCGGGGTAACACCGAGTGAAGTAAACACGCTCGTCCCGTATATACCACCCATCGACACGAGCTCGCCCCCTCCGTCCAGGGAGTGGCTCGACGCAAAGGCGAAACAGTTCTTGGCAGATGCCCACGCTGATTTCGAGGATTCTCGTCACAATGCCACAAACGACGTCACAAAACCACGACCTTCTCCCATTACGGATGACAGCGACTTCTTCGATTACGACACTGACAGTACTCTCGACGGTCCCCTTGCCGTTTCTCGCACATCCATACCACAGGCTTCACAACAAACACCCCATGCAGAGCCCGAATCCAGCTCTCATGACGCCGACTTCTCGAGCACGGATACGGATTCGGACACAGATACAGACACCGACATGAATAGCGATGACGAGTATAACTGGAGCGCCACGCGCATCTCTGAATCGAGTCCTCTCGCTTTGGGGGATGTTCCCCGGTGGATAATCCCGCGCAAGCGTCCTTCCGTCGTGATTGTTAACAAGAAGGACGTCACTGGGGTCCTTGACAACTCGAATGACGTCAACCATGGTCCCAGTTCATCCTGGGACGACCCCGTTAGTCCTCCTCCTTCATCTGACGACGAGCACGCGGGAAAGCGACGGAGAGGAGGGAAAAGCGTATGTTTGAATAGAGACGCAAAGAAACCCAAGAGGCACGCAAATGACACACCTGCGCGACACCGTCACAAGAGTATCGGTGTACACCATATCTCGGAATCCGAGGAAGATACCTCCTCCGAGCGCGCCGTATTCGTTCCACTTCCCGCACGTACCTCCTCGCTTGCTAACGGCACGACCACGTCTTTGTGTCCACCTGTCTCAGCAATCACCGCTGCCGCTCTGCAGATGAAACACGTCCGGATCGCATCACCCTGTACTGCTTCTCCCGGGGTTTTGCCACAATCAAACATCACTGCCGTTTCTCCCAAACCGTCTAAAGTGTTCCCTTGCCTTTTGGATGGCTGTACCCAAGTCTGTGCCTCCGCAGGCGATCTTCAGAGACACCAGCAATCTCTTCGACATTCTGCCCCTTCACATACATGTTTAGCTTGCGGGAAGACGTACACGCGATCGGACGCATTGAAGAGGCATTTGAACAGCAAGGCTTCGTGTAAGAGGGTACACGCCACGAAATTCGCCAACAGTGCAGAAGTCGAAGAAGTACAAACGGAAGCGAACGAAGAGGCGGTGTAAAGGTCGTGTGCGGATTCCTCCTTCATAAATCGGGGGTGAGGAAGTGGCGTGCCCCCACCACCACCACACCACTTTCGTTCCCCCCACCCCCGGCTCTCGATGCGATTTCCGGGGGGCCACTTTGGGGCGATAGCCTGAATGATGGTTTCAACGTTTGGAAACCGGAATGGTTTCTTTATTAAGTTAAATAAGGTACAGCCTGCAGGTCGGGTTGCGCACTTTAATTGCAATCATCCCATCATTCTTTTTTTGTTTCTTTTCTTTTAGCTCGCGCATCGCATTCGTCCTGTCCTTCAATGTCGCTTAGTGTATGTAATGTGCCATGTTGTAATCGTCGTTCATTAGCTACCGGGTGATCCGTGACGCAAAAACATAGCTCGTCGGAAAGTTGACCATTTCGGATCTTTTGAACGGCGATACACGCTCTTTGAGTTGAATTCAGAGGGGCAGTGATCGCACGGGGTATGAAGAACATAGAGCTACCCAGATGCTGATCGGCTATCCTGCAGTTGATATCACGACCTTGGCATTCTGCCACAACTGCAGTGATGCTGTCAACCTGCGATACAAGGGTCAATAAATCAGAGATATAACATGCACCTGACGAATCCCCGATGGCAGGGGTGGATTTCGTGCATGCTCGAGGCGTTCCTCGTGCTCATGATAAACGCACGATGGTGCGTGCAGGATGTGGCATCCACGAAACGGTTCCACAAATACCCCTGTGGCTGATAACCCGTGCGACATTGATATCCCATGGGTTTTATGAGACTGGGCAGGGACTCGGAGGACAAGTTTTTTGGGAGGCCCACTCGGACCGGTATTCCCTTTGGTGCCTCACCGAACGTCCTGAGCGAGGCATCCTGGTTTCTTTCTCGCTGGAAGGAGGATGGGGTGTAGAAACCCCATGGGGCTTGTTTGGTTGGTAAGACTGAGTGTTCCACCACCACCATGACGACGACGACGAGCGCCATTCCTCCAAGCGATTGGTATACGCGAGTGTGACATGATCTTCCGCGAAATGTAGTTTCGACTATTGATCTCGTTCGAAAGGTGAACGTCTGGCAGCAGTTTGATTGATAGAATCCGACATGGTTTTTTCGTTAGGTCTGGTACATTTCAGCGTGCTGAAATGTACCAGACCCTATGAAAACGCCAGGTGGACGGTACACCTCTGCAAATCACTCCGAGTCAGTCGCCGCTTCGAGGGATAAAACTAGAGAGGTAGCTGTCAGCCAAAGGGAAACCCGAAACCATAGAAACAAAACCTCGATTGTCGTAACGATGGGATGAACTGAGGAAAGAGAGACCGTCACGTAGGGTTCCGCACGGGTAACACCGCAAGTCAAAAGGTCAATACGGTACCCACACCCTCAAACATCGTACGTCTGGTCACCAGACTACAGGGGTACGGGCAGTGTATTGCGAGCACCCCAGTGACCCTGAACACCGTGGATACTGGATTCAGTTACACCAAGAAGATGAAAATGATGAAGGCCACTTGGGTCTTAGAGCAATAACCGCAAGTTTTGCTCCTCATTCTCGATGTTTATCTCCCCACTTGCGTTTCCGGCTGATAGTGATGGTCCAGAATCCAATATCCACTCACCAAGATCAGCAACTGGGCTTTCCTCATCATTCATCATACCGGAACGGGGGTTGACGTGTCATCTGAATCCAAATCCGAACACGTCAGGTCGATAGTGTCAGTAATCTTAGAATATGAAAAGTGACCATTCGGTGGCGAGCTAAACCCATTGCCCCTTTGACAACTGCATTTTGATCGTTGTCATGGTGTCTGAAATGGATGACGAGATAGACTTTGAGGATGTGCGAGAATGAGACGTCACAGCATCAGAGGCTTTTTTGGGAGGAGTTTGAGTTTGACAACGGGCATTGTGAAACGTGAGTAGACTGACCCTCTCCAACACTATCACACGTTCTATACTTCTCGGAGCCTCGCTGGCTACCTGCAGCTTCGTGGACATGAGACCGAGTTTGCCAGATACATTAAACGAAGGGTGGGCTCTATGTTGGACTCCTTTGAAGATCTTGATTCAATTTTTGTGTCCACAGTTCAGGCTGTTTGAGATTTGGGACAGTACAGAAGAAGCGTTCAGAGGTAGCCTGACGTTTGTTGTTGCTCTGTTCGAAAGTCTCGTAGTGGTTAGGGACAAAGAATAGCTGTGCCTGGGGCGGATCTCCAACTTGAAATAGTGCCGAGGAGTGGCCCGACCAAGACATCTCTAACTCGTGGTTAAACGGTACGAACGGTGACAGCTTACGCACACCGTACCCGTACCCTCAAAGCCCGTTTGCCAACAACCGCGATATCATCCGTACCCGGACGATTCTCTAGTAAGGGAGAGTGTGTGCATGAAATTGAACGAGAAGCAGGCTGGCCAAGTACGTACATCGGTGGTGCACTAATTCTACCTACCTATGTGAGTCGCTGCTCCATACGCGTCTGGTATTCCAAGCATAGTTCTTACTGACCAATGGGCATACGCGGCTTGAAGAACATTGCTCCCATCCGAGGCTCCGAGCCTGGCGATAAAATGGCCCAGAAGAACTCGATACGGTATACGAGCTACGATATATAGGACACATGCTTGCGGCCCATCACGACCTCTCCGCACTGCACCGGAGAGAGGTGGGGCGGCTTCTCGCTTTTTTTTGAAACAGGGTCGTATCACCCAGCTTCGCCAACGATTCTGGTGACTCACGGATGTATGAACATCCCATCTTTTGCCTTTGTTTGTAGATCCTTGAATTCTGTCTCCACGAATCAGCGACGGTGAAAAATACGCGACTTCGTGGGGTTTCCTGCTTGCCCAAGCCCTCACTGGAAAAGCAAGAACAATCAAGCTCGACCGTCCGGACGCACCTACGTTGGAAAAAGGCATCCTAGAATAACGATCTCCGAGGCCTGCATGATGGGATTGGACGCTCCAACAGATCTAACGGCTTGCGAGTCAGTAGATATGATTCGCAGAGTGTCCCTGCATTAGGAAATACTGACTGTAATGATATGAAGTCGAAGATGCAGGTGGGGGAGCGCCTCCGCAGTTACCCCGGTGCGTCGCCATACTGACGCATCCACCTCCGATCCGTCCCTACGAGTCGCAAATTGTGTTCACCGTTTGCAATCCACATTCCCTTGTGGCATCTGCAATGCTCAAGGCTTTTTTTTTACCGTGCTGCTAATTCCGACTGTCTCCCTCCTCCTGCCCGATGGATCGTTCTGTTCCTGCACCGTTTCGTTCCCATGTCGGCTTGCATGCATCGTCAACGCTTGGGTTATTTTTTTTACACGTGTCGCACCGTTCGTCGAACGGACGCTCACGCGTATGAACTTGAAGGTGCATGTAGGACGCACTCCGAGCTCACCTCCCGGGATATTTCAGTTTGCAAGGTAGGTCCACAATGGCCCAAATCGCGGCGGCGGACGGTGTTCACCCTCGCCAGCATCCGCGTCGGCGTCGCGACAGTCGCGGACCTGGCCCGATCTCGCCGGGAACGGAGGTCACCGGTTACCGGCCGCGGGTCAAGTCCGTATCCGTAGCGAATCGAGTCTGACTATGTACGATCACTGCGCAGCGGAGACAACACGGCCACGTGTTTGTTTTCTACAGGCAAGACAGGTGAATTTGGTATTTTCCTTGGCATGCGTCGGATCGCTGATGAGCAACGCCCTAAAGAACACCAAACGAGGTCGTCCGTTGGCTCGTCGACCGAGTCTGCCTGAAAAAGGAAAAGAAGTGAAAAATGCGAGGCGAGGCAACGGGAATGCTCCCTCCCTCCTTCTCCACCGGATCACTACCAATCAAGAGCCAAAAGTACCGTTTGACTCGCAAAGTTCCGAATTTCAGGAATGGCCAAAAAATTCCGGATGCGTACTGAGCCGAGTTTGCGTCGTCAATATGTATTCTCCGTGCCTATCGTGCTGTATTGTCAGGCACTGCCTGATGTACTTTTCGGTCTTGATGTAGCGGCTCATAGGTTCCGAGCATCATTCATTTGCATTTTTCCTCGGGGCAGACGACATATTCGCGCGGCGGGACCTACGAAGAAATTTGGGACTGTGCGTCGCTCCCACACGCGACGGCCTGTCCGTTTCGTCGCATCACTCGACCGTGCAGACAAGCACAGTGCGGGATCCGGCGCCCGCCCGTCCCCCCTGTCACGGTATCCGTGGTGTAAGCACTTGTTAGTATGTCGGGCGCTGTCGAGCGTCGTTAGGCCCTCGTGGAGTCCGCATAGACCCGACGTGGCTTGACGACACAGCGCTCAGGCACCGCCCATCGACCCGTCTCCATTTTTTGCATATCCCAACACGTCCATCGCCGCTGATATGATGACTGTGGAGCGCATGGCCGAACCTACTCAGTACTCGTCACTCATAGCGGCCGTCTCTCGAGCGCACCGCGTGCATAGCAACGATGTGATCTGATAAGTATGGTATGATTATCAAGCCTTCAAGATCCGGGCGCACGGGTTGGTATGCATTGTAGCATGTGGATGGTTTTCATCGTGCTCGCGACGATGGGACTAGTATGTATACATGCAAGGCGCGAACGCGATATGACATTACATAATGATACCTTCTGGAGCGACGTAACTGATATCACATGCATCTGTTCATGTTATCGATGGACTGAAATTTCAAAGAATCTTGGAAGCCACTCTCAGTCGTCCGTCGCAGGCCTCGGAATGGGACAAATGTACAGTTGACGTGCGTATCTCGAGCGTTTTTGTTATCGTTACTGTTATAATATGGGCGCTCGCCGGATGACTCATACTAAAGTAATGAACGATTATGCACATGGATCGCGCGGAATTGAATCGCCTCCCCCCCGGACTCTCCGCTAGTGTTCATGTGCATGCGCGGGCGCGATCAACAAACAAACATTCACCGATCATTGTTAATTATCTTGTGTAGCCTCCGTCATATCCCCCCCCTGGCAGTATCCCCAACCATCGCTCGAAACGGCCGTTCGTCCACATTCATTCATTGTCGACTGACTCATCTCATGGCTCGGGAACGCGTTAGAAACTTGATGGAGATGGGGCGGAGCGGGACGAGGGAGGGTGAGTGAGTGAGTGAGAAACAGCGCGGGAGCTCAAACTTCATAGACAATCGATACACGTCACTGTACAATATGAATGCGTCTCCTTTGCCGTCACTTCTTCGAAACACCCGTATGTACTAACCCGTGTCCCAATCATTCAACGACAACACGCCCCTACGTACGACTCCATCTCGGTCACAGTAACTGTATCAATGTACAAGTCTTCATCGCAACCTCGGTCCTTTTGTTCTCTTTTCGTCTTCTTTTAAATGTTCCAGGCACCCACAGACCCTTTTTTTTTCTCGCCCCTTCATTTCCCCCCTTGGGTCGTTATGGTCAGATCAGATCAGAGAGGGGAGCCTATTCGAGCGGGGGAAGAAAGGCGCTGGATCGGATTTGGAGGGATGTGACACAGGTCTGGCGGGGTTCAACGGCCTCCTCCCCTCGGAGTCTCTGTCAGTCCGTAATCCGTCTCAGGCCCCACCACTGAGCACACTAACAGCGTTTATGGGATTCATGACATATATCATTATTAAGAGCGGGATACGTCGTTCATATGGCGACGTTCAGGGCAAGAGGTTCGGCAGGGTCGACTTGACTTGCCTTTTCTCCCCGTCAACGCAGCTCCGAAAGCGTTAGGCGTGTCATTCTATGGGGCCGGTTATGTTACCCATGGAGTCGAACGTCCTTTTTTTTTTTCCCTCCACCTGAAACGTTCTCGCCTCCAAGGTTTGGAATCCAAGAGATAGAGTTTTCGGTGCGACGCCATCAACAGGCGATTCATTTTACTGCGCCATTAAGTAGGTCACCACCTACAATAATTTTTTTTCTCTCTCTCCTTCTGAATCCCCTTTTGAATCATGTATGTATACGCGGGCATAAGCCACCTTTTTTTTTCCGAGGTGGCGGGCTTGTTTATGTGCACAGGTTTAAAATGCATACAAAAGCGTACCGACGAGCAAGATTTCCATCATGTATGATCGAGCTACGTTGGAATCTGTTCGTACCTGCAGGTACAATGAATGGTTCGTTCGACAGACAATGATCGGCTATAAGCGCTATCGTATTTGGCATTCCGCGTCGCTCGGCCAAGGAACGTCTACGTCGTTCATCCCCGTCTCAACAAAAAACCCACATTCACAATACAGTACATGAAACATCAAAGGACAATGATGACCTACATGAGAAGAAAAAAAAGGTACGATGCCTCGGTTTGGATTACGCGCTGTTTCCATGATGCCAAGTTATGCATGGATGCATAGTATGACCCCGCGAGCGTTACGTTCCTCGATCGTGAGATGCGCGCCATCTTTTGGGACCAAGAGGGGCAACAGTGCGACTGCGGGCATGAGATGAAACGCGGTGTGGACGTCCGATACGTATATACGGAGTAAGCAAAAAGGTGTGAAAGGGGAGCATGGATAAACGGATTCCCCGGTCGGTCGAGAGCACCAACGTGTCCCTTGGAACATTCGAACCTCAACGATCTAGAACACACACACACACACCCTCGTTGATCGTTGCGCTCGATCTGTGGGCCATCGCGATGGCCACATCCAGACCGGCGGGCCGGGCCGGTCTGGACTGGTTGTCCTCAGACTCCAAGAGAACGCTTCTTTTGATATCCGGCACCGATCGGTTTTTTTTGTTCGTATTCATTATACAGGAGAGTGCGGTGTGGTCAGGAAGTACCTGTTAATCAAGCACGGGACTCACACGGTCATTGGACGATGCTCCTATCGAATCGAAGGCGACCAAGGTGCTTGTTTTGTGGATTCTTTCGGTCCGCGTTCCCACCTGGACCCTGTGTGATGGTGAGCGAGACGGATGTCTGGACATGAACAACGTTTGCATACAATCTCCTACCAAGTGATCCAAACTTGGTCCAGCGACTAGGTCAAAAATAGAATGATGGATGAGAAATGAAAAAAAAGGTCCTTCATCTGACAACTTGACAAGTGTCAGAACAGACGTGGGTGTGCCAGGCAGTGGAGCCAATCCCCCTTGGCTGTGTGAGCGGGCATCAACACCCATCTCTGCGCCATATACAGATGAATGTTGAGAAGAAAAGAGAAAAAAGGGATTGCATCCGCATCGCGCGTTCGCTCGCATCATGATGAACGAGCATCATAACAAAAGGCAGTGTTGGAGAGGTAACGGACCCTCCCAGGAACCTATCCGTTCAATTCAAGGGAGCGATCACGGACCTGAATATGTCTGGGAGGATGCAGGGTCCAACGTGGACGCCACAAAGGGATGTCAAACTCTGATTCTCTAAGCGGGGGTATGGATCAGGGAACGGCCAAAATGGTTGTTGCATACAGAGGTATGATGATGGTGCGATTTTGGACGCGACTGTGCTCAACGTCTTGTCTGCGACCTCATCATCGACCACGACCTCACCCCATACCCGTCCAAGACCTCCACGTCATCCTCTTCGGTGAAACTGGTGCCGGTAAAAGTTCGTTCGTCGCAGGGTGGCACGTCGCCGGCCCGGTTAGAACGTCAGGGGATGCTGGAGGGTGCTAACCGCAAGTGTGCCAGCGTGCACTGGCTTCGAGGTACAAGGTCAGAGTGTTTGGTACGCGAGAATCAAACCGAGTTGTTTGCACCAATTTGTGTACATCGGCAACCACAGCCTCATCGACATCAAGCTGCGTATGTCCGACGTATGGCAAATCAAACTCTGCACACATATTTCTAATCCTTGGTAATCCCTCATCGCTACATGACGTCCGCTGTGTCAAGGCTGCGCTGATGGATCTTTCCTGATTCCTCGAGAATGTCGTACTCAGGGAATGCCTAATCAGCGCGTCCCCCGTCTCTGCAGTGTCCGAGGTACACTGCTGGCATGAGAATGAACAGTGCGCGAGAGATGCGAACAGTCGGTAGAGGCGGGATTGCGGCTGGTTGTAATGGAATTATTTTTGTCACCATCATGCCAATCGTGCGCGTGAGCGTCCGGAACAACTCAACGCCCGCCACGTTCTCATGAACCGACTGTGCGCACGTCGGCGTTTGATGATGGATGATGAGCGAAAGCGATGTATGTACCCAGGCGCCAAACACGACGCCGGTGGCCGCATCTCGATGATGTTTGCTCGAATAGTGTGCTCACACGTTTGTCCACACGGCCGTCAAACATCTGTCACGGCAACCCCCGATGTTACACTAGATGTTGATGAAATCAGGCTGGAAGAGGAGAGGAGAGAGGAGCGACCTCGAATGCATTCGTTAACAGTTTCGAGCTTGTGGCCCATCACTGCGTACATCATCACGTTTGATCGTAACGATACACGACGGCCAATTACGGTATGGCTTGTAGAATAAGATCTGACATGGTTGTAACTTTATTTTCTGGCCGGAGGGCGCGCTGTTTCGAACATGTTCCGCAGCAGGGGGGCGATGAAAGGGAGCATCTCCGGAAGTGGACTCTTGGGATGGTGAATTGATAGAGCTGCTGTGGTGAGGCGAGCGATCGAGGTGTAGCATAGACGTTCACGCAGGAGAAAAGAGTAACTCGTAGATTCAAAGGACGGCTGGGTATCATGTGCACAAAGGGTAAGAGACGGGAGAAGTGATGGCGCACAGCCCGCCTTCATTAAGGCGCCGAATCGTAGTGACATCAACACTCGCGCGTGCGACGAAGCAGTGCGTGGCCCCTAATTCTGTGTCTGGGCTCGTTCTCGCAGGGGAGGAGATGACGGGCGGTGCTATCAAGTGTTGCGATCAAATCGAGAACGGGCTCATTGGTCCGATTTTTTTTCTCTCTCTAGAATGGTTTCTATGGCTCGTTGTGGATGTTTGCGGCAGGAATAAGCGTCCGTGGAGGAACGTGTTCGATCGAGGAGGGGGGGTTGTGATTCGCGCGTGTGACAGCGGCGAACTTTGCTCGATCAGGGTGGCGCTCTGCCGGATGGAAATGCAGCCGAGCGGCTTACGACGTTGATGGAGGCAGAAAAACAGTTTCGCGGGTACACAGTGGAGGCTGAATGGAAATAATTTGACTGATACAGGTTGTGAGGTGATCTCGAGCGGGGGTCTGCGTCAGCGTGTGGGCCGGTGATGGCCTGACTGAGACGGGGTTAATTACGAGATCTGGGAGCAGACGGGGAGGGGTGAGTTGTCCGCGGACGAGATGGTCAAGTGCCCTGATCGTAGGTTTGATTTATGAAGGCGAGGTACGTGAGAGGAACGCTGCATGGACAATGGGAAGCGAAAAAAAGGCAATAGAAGGAGGCGAAACGGGCGCTGAGACGCGCGGGTATGCGATTGGATGCCGAGGACAAAAGAGTGGTCGGTAAGAGCCGTGATGAGATGGCAGGATGGCGAGATGGTGATACTCTGGTGCGCGAGAATCACGGCATGTCCACGGGGGTCCGCGTCTGGTCGCTGCGCTGGTCGAGGGAGAGCAAGAGAGCAGACATCGAGGAGGAGTAGAGAACGGTAATGGGACGCACGGATCCGGGGCTGAGTCCCGTTGAGATATGGGTGGAGGGGAAACAACTTCAGACACACAAGTCGGAGAGAGTGTGGCGGAGGTTAAAAAGCCAAGGCACTCCAATTGGCACTTCAAGTGTTCTCACCCGGCCTTTCTCCTCGTCCCTTTCCCCCTCCCCCGCGCGCGCGCTTACCTCGTCCCTTCCGACTCATCGATCGATATCCACCCCCTCCTTTCCAATGGCCCTTCTCCAGTCAGATTATCCTGACCTAGATTACCATTCAACAAGTCCATCCAACAAACCAACCAATATCGGCACAAACTCCCCTTTCGACACTTACGAGTTCAGCCATCTCCAGTCACCACCCTTCCCCCACACACCCTCATACAACGGATCCTACCAGAACTCACCCTACTCGGGCCACTCCGAACTCAGCTACGACCCAGACGGCCCCGAAGGCTTCGCCCTCCTCGGCGAGGGTCTCGATAGCCTTGCCGCCCGCGAAGACTATGACCCCTCCGAATACGACCATCCACACTCTTCCGGCCTCCTCGTCTTTGACGGCGAGTTCATGACCAACCTCGATCACAGTGGCGCCCACGTATCCGTGTCCGTCACACCCGCTGCGATTGACCAACATTCCCCTCGCTCACATGATCACAGCTCCCCTTCCAGCAATGGCGAGGGCCGCTCACGTAGTCGCGCTTCCTCCGTCTCATCCAACCCTCAGATCCTCCCCCATTCGTCCCCTCATCTCGATGTCGCTCACAACTTTGAGAACTTGCGCTTCGAGTCCCCTAACTGGCGCCACAATCAGCTCCCGGGCGAGAGAGCCTTGTCTCCCCCGAGAAAAGCCCAGTCCCCCCCGCAGCTTCTCATTCCAGATAGCAGCCCTGGATTATTCTCTCAGGAAGCGCCCATGATCAACGCCCCAGAGGGCGATGGCGGTTTCGTCTCAAGCGGACCCCAGCTTCACATCGTCCCCGCTACCCCCGTAAGTGGTGGCGGAGCGGCTTCACAAGCCGTTCCTTTCCAGTCTACCCTGGAAACACTCCATCAAGGCGAGTTCATTGATATCATCACGTTTATTTCAGGAACTCCTTCTTACCTTTTTTGTACTTGTTGCGCTATACCGTAACAGGCTCATCGCAAAACGGACCACAGCAACAAGCGACAACACCCCCATGGGATCAACAAATTCAACAGACCGAGGTCTCCCAATCACTCGGCGTACCACAATACCATGACCAAGCCCCACAGCTTTTCCCCCACAGCCACACTTCTCATAGGGGGCTGTCCACTCTTGGTCCCCAAGTACATCCCGATGGTACAAATACCAACTTCCTCTTTCCAAACATCCCACCTCGTACGCGCAGCAAGTCTGATACTGCGTCCTCTCTCCGTCCCCAGTTCTGGAATCCCTCTCTTATGACTCAAGACCAACTTAACGCCCTTGAAGGTTCTGCTCTCGACGACTCGGCTCCTACTCTCGGCCTCACCGACCTCTCTCCCCAACACCAACACCAACAGCTCCCATCCAACGTTGCTCTCCCCCAGTCATCCTTTAATCTCTCAGGCCCCAACGTCCCTCAGTTCAACTTTAACCCCTCAGCCAACAACATGTCAGCCTACCTCACCCCTGGTGACCCCAGCGCTGTTAATCTTCGTCGAGTCAAGTCTGATAGCGGTCGTCCAGGCCATAATCGCCTGTCCCGCTCAGAGGATATGACCTCTTCCATTGTCTATCCCCCTTCATCTCAACAGGAATTCATCAATCGCCAGTTCCTGTACCCACAGGAAACAGTGCCTTCCATCCGCGGCCACTCTCGCAGAGCCTCCTCTGGATCACGTGGTGGCGGCGATGGGACCTGGAGCGCATTGTCCTCCAACCGTCCCAGTCCCTACCCCAGTCCGTCCGCGAGTCCACGTGTCCGTTACGAAGACCTTCCCAACGTTGCACTCACCGGCCGACCACCCTCGATGCTCCGTCCGGAGCCTCCCCAACACAACAGCACTATGGTCACCGTCTCGAAGCAGACGGTGACGAGCGAACGCACAGCAGGTGCAAGTCATCGTCGCAGGAAGCAAGATGCCAACTTTTTGTGTCCTGTGCCAGGCTGTGGTAGTACGTTCACAAGAAGTTTCAACCTCAAGGGTGCGTCGTTCGATTCGAACGTGTTGCTTTACCCCATGTACTTACCAACTTATTAGGTCATATGAGGTCCCACAACGAGGAACGCCCCTTCCAGTGCAAGTGGCCCGGCTGTGGCAAGGGCTTTGCTCGACAGCATGACTGCAAACGTCACGAGCAGTTGCATTCTAATTACCGTCCCTTCACTTGCGACGGGTGCAACAAGACGTTTGCTCGCATGGATGCTCTGAACCGACACCGTGAGTACCCTCGTTCGATCCGTGACAATGACTGATCGTCTATCCCTACCCAGTACGCTCTGAAGGCGGTACTGAATGTCAGCGCATTTTAGATGCTGCCAAGGACTCGGAAAGGCTACCAGTTCCCAAGACCGAAGAAAAGGGATGGCCAGGCATGAGCGTCATGGTCTAATACCTCAGCACGTTGATCCATCTTTTTATCGCAAGTCACCCTCGATGCCCATATAATCCGATGCGTACCACGATAACCTTACCACTGTATCCTCAACGTCATTTTACTGTCGACTACCATACACACGGGACACGTTGCGGTTTCTGCTTTCATCTTGTTTCGCTTCATCCCTGCCTATTCCCACCTATATTCCATCGCCTATCATTTATACTGATATTGATTGCACGATCCACCATCTGCTACTCCTTCGTATTCTCTGGCTCTTGCGTTCTGTGCACCGCTCTCCTCGTTTTTATTATTTGTTGCTCTTCGTTTTTTTACCTATAATTCTTGTAGCGTAGCTCATCGTAGATATCGGTGGACGTCAGTCAGTCTAACATATTTATGCAATCGGAACGAAAGACTTGGAAAGTCGATGATTAATATTATTTCTACTGGATGTTCATTCTGCGAGTAACGAGCGGGCGGCGGGCATCGGCCTTACCTCGAGGCTTCCACGAGGACCCGAGTGTGCAACCTACGGCAAGTTCGCATCTGATGACGTTCCGTTTACATTATTAACCGAGGTCACCTGAGCGAGGGAGAGAAAGGAAAGCTGACGCCTAGCGTCGATACTCACGGACAATGAGTTTGACGGCGCACCGAATGTCCGTCCGACCTGCCCATTTTGGCAAAGGGCGGCAAAATATATTTGCACTGCCCCTGACCCAAACCCGATTTAATTTACTCGTCATATAAAAAAAAAAGTGATGCTGCCGAGTAAACAAATTGTTTTTTCGATTCGATCGGGAGAGGCGTATTGGTCTCAGGCACACAGAGAGGGAGAGACTCGGAGAAGAGGCGGTGCGTGAGTCGAAGGAACGAGAATTCGCCAACCGGTTCTCAAGCTCGGAATTGCAATATCACAGTCGTAGGGCATCGGTGTTCTAGAAAACCCGCAGTAGATGGCGCATACATAGCTGTGCGCGTTTAGGGTTCTGTTCGATAGCAATCGTCCAAGGTATGGAAGGGCTACTAGTACAGGGAGAAACGCCGATTCGAAAAAGCCCGTGGACGTCGCGGGGCCTTGGCCTTAGGGTCCGCCGGTACTCGGGTTGTGGCACTCAGGTCTAGGAACGTGCCACGAATCGGACGTGCGTGCTATCGGCGATCATGGGCATCAATGTATCAGATATACATATATCTTAGATATATCATGCGTCGATGGGTAGAAGCACACCGACATGCGTGGAAAAAAAACAACGTGATGCAACGACAACTTGCATGGATGCGTCTCGTTGGACTTGGTGGTTTTTTTTTGCGTTTTGGAAAACCTTTTTGATGAGGCGGTGTGAATGACCACCGGATTCCCAGACTCCCTGACGCAGGGTTTTTTTATTTTTATTTTTATTTTTTTGCGTTTCGAAACACGGTGCACTGCCCACCCCCTAGTTTTTCTGGTCTGATACGTGGCGGTTCACCGAGTCAGATCCGTTGATCAAGAGATTTCAAAGGACGTTCGGGTCGGTCCCCTTAGATCTCTCTCTGTCTCTGCCTTTTTGACTCTTGAGAATCGCCGAGAGATCTTTCAATGCTCAACTGAGCTTGGACTTTTTTGAAGATGGAGTGGACGCAGTTCTGTTCTAACAAGACCAACTAGTTCACGAATCACGAGAGCTCGTGATGGGCCGCAACTGCAATGTGTCATGCCTCATCTTGACCAGGGAAACGCCCCTCGCGTGTTCGGTTACAAGGTTCGAGGAGTCGATTCAATGTACATACACGCCATGATGGAAAGAGCCGAAAAAATACTCGACGGTACCGGCGGCTTTGTCTTTGTTGCTTGCTGAAACACGACCTTGGCAAAGTTTGCCGTCATACGTGTGGTCCTGGGGGCTCAATCGATAACCTGTCAATGAGCGGTGGGAAAAAGAACAGAAACCAATCTTCAATCCGGTGATCAAGGACTACTTTGCACACTTGTCGAGAATCGAGCTGGATCGCAAAAGAGTCTCCGTTGGCCTATTTGGTATTACTATATACTTTGCAAACGCGTCGTGTTGATCAGTACGATCGACCTCACTCGTGTGATCGATCGTACACGGGGGGAAAAAAAGTAGTACGTTGACGCGCGGATGGCAAATGGATCATCCAATCGAACGTACAACGTGTGGAGGTGGAAGTTCCCATTGTCAGTGGGCCCTGGTTGGTACTCCCGTGGGCTATATTACTATCTTGAGTAAATCCCCCCTCCATCGGACAGCCTCCCCTCGTTCACGGATCGACGCGATCTTTCGCGGCTAAGCACGTCGTCAAGGGTCGTATAACCAAATACATGGGGGTCGCCAAGTTGAAGAACCATGTCCGTTGTCAGCTGTCACAATGGATGACAACCAGTCAACTCGCTTCGGGAGATCCTGACGCATCCTGTGTTCGTCTTTTCCGTTTCGGAGTCAAAAATCCGTGTGTTACTCTGAACGCCGGTATACCGCCGCGTTCGGTAAGCAGTCCCCAAGTACTTGTACCACATGATCCCCTCTTTCCCAATCGAGCGTGCAATTTCCGAGAAACGCGGTGCCTACGATGGCAAAAGACCAAGACTCGATGAGATTCATGTCCGAGGCGGTGTCCCCGAGTCACATCCGCTTGTTCTGGGGTTGAGTTACCCGGCTCGGGATTCATTGACGTGGATACCGCTGCGGGGGGCTCAATATCGCTACACCGCAGCGACTCCGTGACAACAACCAGGACCGCAGTCACAGATAGGCCTTGACTTGATTTAGGATGGGATCTTTGTCGTTTAGAGATATCATGGTTGTTGTAACTGTACTTGGTCGTACGGTGATAAGTGGATGATGACGATCACGTCGGAAGGCGATACGGTTTCAGTTTCGCCATCGACTTGGCGTGGATGAACAACGTCCTGATCGATTCCTGGATTGGAGCTACATATGATAATGCCACTGGCCAGTGCGATTTCATCGTTGTGATTGACGCAAACCTGTTCGTCATCCATCTCCTCAATCTTGCCAGGTGATCAATCATCGAACGTCAAACTTTGAATACCGGGGTGTTTCGATGGAGGGGCAGTGTGTGTGTGTTTTAAATTGCCGCGGATCTGAAGTTGAGCAGACGAGCCACAACTAAAAATACGATGAAAAAGAAAAATAGAGAAGCTCGCAGGGTGTGGGACTACGTTTGGCCCAACGAGGCAGACCCATCAGAGTCAACGCAACGACCGTTCTCGCCGATGGTGCATAGTCCGAGCGGGCTGGGCTAGCTGGGCTGATGGCGCTGCCGCATCAGTGGCATAGTACTAATGTACCGGCGCCGATCAAAAAGTTTTGATCTGATCTGCCACTGAGAACGACTTTGACGAATTATGGCGTTGATGGGGGCGCCGACACGCTCTGTCAATAACCCGGAGATTTGAATGACTAAAAAAAGTCGATATTCACCCGCCCCACCCGAATTATGTTCACGCACGCCGTTAATAACCGGGGAGGGACCCGTAAGAAACTTGACAGTGAGCGAGCCGCCGCGTCTGACAGCTCGGGTTACTCGGGCGGTAGTCACTACCGATCGCTAAAGTGTCGCCAGTCACCTGGTACCAATATGACTTGGAGCAGAAAGCGGGGGGTTATGGTTCGATTCAGGACTAGTTTGGGCGGTTGGCATATGTAAGTGGGAAGAGCTCGAAATACCAGTGATCATATGATGGTGATAAGGCCCGGAAGCCGATCGGTCTCGGGGAAGGCCGAAGGGCGGCAATTGGGCGGCTTTTAGACTCGGGGGCTCGGAAAGTGCGGTCGGTGGATCGGTCATACGGAACATGCGATGTTGCGATTGGGAGTCCCGACAAGAGAGTCACGTCGGAGGGAGGGTTCTTAAACGTCTTCTCAAACTCTAGGCGCGGCATTTGGCTGTCGCCGATTTTTATTCATGCAAATATTTCCAAATTCCACTGGTATTACTCAGGCTGGCGGGTCGTGTTTGTAGCCATTTAAACTTTTATTTATGGAAGGATCACGAATCGGTTGAATGGGCGGCCTCGGAGCGAGTATGAGGGCCGTCATTGGACGGCAGCATTTTTTTTTTTTTGACTCGTTGACGGAGCCTGGAGACTCGAGAATCGGCGGTCGGTCGTATGATAGACGCCACGACGGAGAGAAGGATCAGGGTGAGGTTGCATGGCCTCTAAACTTTGGCACGGCCTTGCTGACACTGCCGCCAGAGGTTCAGGTCACTGGCATCAGCGCTCAGCCTTCGAACACATGGGTTAGATGATCAACCACCCAAGAATGGGTCATCATGATATCATTGACAACCGCCGTGGAGTCGGCTGTCGATGCTGTTCACTGATCAAGCCGAGGGAAACCAGTGTCCATTCCACATGCACAAGAAGAACAAGGAAACAGCCGAAAAAACGTGCGTTTGCACAGGATGAAAATCATCAAACGAAAGCATCAGGTTTTGTTCTTGTATTCGGGGCAACCCTCCCATCTTCCCATGGCATAGGCGCAGGAGTTGCCACACTGCCAAGCATTACCTGTACATTCAGGAATTTCTGTGCAAGATCATTCTATGTCGGTGGCTGTTGCTCCATGAGCGTCCGAAGAATCTCTATGAGCACCAGATGGTCGGTTAAAAATGGATAGGCGGTGGTATCAACTTAGCGGTCATCAACATCCCTTAGGCAAGGTAACGGAGAACAATGCTGGTGGGGCCAAGGTCAGCCAAGAGCGCGATACAAGGAAAGGAATCAGCACCATGTTTTCTGCGCTTGGTGTCGTGCAAGTCATCTCTGAAAATTTTCGACGCCCAAACCTGGCGGAAATGAACATCTGCGATTCCGCCGACGCCGTTTTGGGCCTGTCTTTGAAATGGGTGGATATTACTTTACCAATGAGAGCTTGTAGGTGGTAGCACTGCACTGCACTGGTCCTCTGCCAGTGGCGTGGCGTCCACTCGGCCAAAGTATATGGTGGATCAGATCATCAGGTTTGATGGTACGTTGCGAGAAAGGAATTCGGATAAACCGACCCTCGTTCCCTTCCTTTGATCCAGCGATGTTCGCGTCCATGCATACCCAGTGCAAGAAATTCAGACACGCTGTTTGAGTGTCCTCCTCCCATTTCCAGGGTCCGAAGGCGAACTCGAGCCAATCAACGACGGAAATCGTTTGGCAGTCGGGAAGATGTCCTTGGTATGTCCTCGGTATCTCGGTGACTGCATTCTTCGCACGTGTGCGGATGAACAAGTCCTTGGCAAGAGACCAGAACAGTCGGCTAGCCAGCTTGCCCCGTCGACGCACGGCAATCATGCCAGGTTTGTCTGCTATCAACGGAGTCTCCAGAGGGAATTCTTGCCACTCAGGCACTGCATGCAGATTGCTTGCGGCTGCACACGACAGGAATGGTTCGGATGGATAACTCGTGAATCTCCAATTGCGGTTCAAGATCATCGTAAAAAGTATGCGTAGGTGGGTCGCCACACCTTTCTCCATGTGCTCGACCAGCATCTGGGGTCCAAACATGACATTCAGACCGAATCGTTGTCCCAATATCGTGAGCACGTGACTGGTGTTACAGGGATCGAAACGCCCAGCCTCATATGGCTTCGAGGACGCTGTGCGTAACAGTTTGTGGGCTCGCCCGTGCGCGATCTTGAGGAAAAGCCACCTATCCGTGCATCAGTAGTAAGCGCCATGAACAACTTGAAAGGGAAAGAGGCATTACAAGGGTCTCCCGTAACCAATGACGTGATGCAGCCTTGAAACATCCTTCACGCCAGTACCTGCGTTCTGGTCCCAGTTCAGTTAAGTGTAAGGTGAGAAAAGTTCCTTACCATCTACAGCGACGCGAGCAGAATTATCTGAGGTGGCGGATGATTAGCAGGCTCGTCGGGACAGTATCGCACCTACGTTCCGATTTTTGGGCGAAAGGTCGGCGACCTTGGAAGTCGTCGAAGTGACTGTGGCGTTGGTGGAGGATTTGGACGAGATTAGCGTGAGCGTACAAAAGATGGTCTGATCGGATTTAAGGTGCGGGACGATATACTCACGCCTTTCATATTTTTGAACGGGTTTGTCAAAGAAATTATCTTAGGCCTGGCATTGAACCTGGGAGGACACCAGGCGTTGAACGTATCGCACGTCTAACCGACCCGATGCACGATGGTTGCCCTGACATTGTGAGTGATACAAGTTTTCTCGACATAAGGGCTGGTGGACAGTTTGGTACTTTTCTATGGAAGGGAGGAAATTGGTCAGGATGTCCGATGGGATTGGATCATGCGCAAGGAAGCCCATGGTGCCCTGTTCCTCGCGCAAGTTCACGTAAATCACTGTGTCATTCTTGTTTCTCAACTGAGATCGGTTCAGCCACTACAGATGCTTGTGAAGACATAAGCGCCCAAGGCTTTACCTCAGTTAACATCTTTGATTTGCCGGTTCCTGAACTCTGGACGGCGGAACAGAACTTGGCGTAGCGCTCAGGAGCGGCCTCAGCCTTCTTGAACAACTTCCCGTTATGGGACAAATGCTCGTAGAAGTAGTGTTGCCGCAAGGTGAGGTTGAGGCTACCTGGAAGTAGCGTCGGAGTCTCACCTCGGGATTCCGAGGTAAGATGAGGTGCACGGCTACATGGGGTAAGTTGAAGTGTCTTTCGCGTCGATGAACTGACCATCCTTTGCTGGACCCCGGAATGTTCAGGGAATGGCCAAATCGAGAATAATGTTTCTTTGAAGGTGAAGTTGGACAAGTAAGTTTTCCGAGTATGTATTAGGAAGGACGTTGGTCTTGCAATCCGAGGTATTAGCAGCTTCCACGGAACCAAACATCTGATCGCCGGGTACACCGGCCTGGCGCAGGAAGCAAATCCACTCGAACAGGCACCAACGAGTGGCTATAGGCTTGGCTAACCACATTCTGTGGATTCGCGAGAAGGGGCAATGACGCAGATACCACAAGCATACCGGCATCGCGAATAGGAATGGTCCAGGCCACGTATATGTGAGTTTAAGTGCCCATATATATGGGTAGATATGATGTCCCACGAGGCTGTTGAGAAGCGAAATGGAATAACGAAGCTAGTATGGGGCTCAAACGAACATGCGACCCTTTATCACATAAACACCCTCGGGCCTCAGCAGCGGAGCGCATAACTTGCCCCCGAGATCCTAGCGGGGCAGAATCCTTAGGGCAACTTGCAGACAAGCTACGGGGACAAAAACGGTGACGTCGGGGGAAATAGTCAACGAATGATGTATAGTCTGGAAATCGATAACGAACCTGGGTACCTTCTCTGCTTAGTAGGAAAATCAGAGGCAACACCCGTATGTTAGGACGTACTCGCCTGCAATAGCTCAACTGGACATTGGGTCTGTATCTTTGCGTGATCCGTGCCAGGATCCCTGTGGTGAAGTCTGCAAAGTTCAAACGAAACAAAATTGCTAGTTCCCACGATGATCTTCATGTTCAAACCTCTATGCCTCCCAGTTGTTTGGCCATCAGTGACAAAGTACTTTGAACTCGCACGTTGGCCCCATGCGTCGTGTCGAGTGGGTTATTTCCAGTGCTGTGGAGTGGAGTTGTTATCTCGTTTCGCGACAGCTCCGGAACTGCATGGTCAGGCTTGTATTCTCGAGATTTGCTCGCTTACTATCATGAACCGATGCGACGATTCTCGTTGGCAGTCACTCGGAGTCCGTGCCAAACCACTGAGGTTATAAAATGACATTTTAGGAATACTCGAAAGCCAGCCTCTTTCTATCCCGCCAGCCGCCAAGGCGACGGTGTCTGTCAGCCTCATACCCATTCGCCAGGCATATAAACCGCGTCGTCTTGCTCCCCCAAGTACGTTCAATCCATCACTATCCATCCTCAAGATGAAGTGCACACCACGTCTCTGGACCGTCCTTTCACTTGCAATGCTTGCGCGTGCGATGCCTGCTGGCATCTCAAACCGAGCTCTGCGGATCCCTTTGCAGCGCCGCTCACTCGACTCGGTGCATCCCATGTCGGTCCAATCGGACACGGGCGGACGGTTCCTGGGTGCCCAAAAAGTTGCGCAGCTCATCAGCTACACTCACGAGTGTGTTCTTTGTTCCCTCGCTATTCGCCTCGCTCAACTTCCGGGGTACCGTTCAGGAAGTACACTGATACCTTTGCGGCATACGAGCGGAATACAGGTTCGCGCCATCCACTTGACACGCTGTCGAGATCCTCCTCGACCAGTCCATCAAAACGCGCAAGTAATGGAACCATTGCTCTTTACAATGATCAGGCAAATTTGTGGTATGGTAACATCACGATCGGAACGCCGCCTCAAAATTTCAGAGGTAAAACATCACCCATTGTGTCTGGATCTTCGTCCTAATTGTCTCGTTTTTTGGACAGTGGATCCTGACACAGGTAGCTCTGACCTATGTGAGTATCCGGCATGTTAAACAAGCTAGGGTGGGTTTATCTTTTTCATTAGGGGTGACCGCCATAGGCTGCCCTCTCAATTGTTACGGGCATCGCACGTACAATGCTTTCAAGTCAAGCACTGCTCGGGGTCCCACGTTTCCTTTGGTTGCATCCTTTGTATATGGTTCAGGAGCAGCCACTGGACTCAGATATGTAGATACAGTTGGAACGGGTGGATACACGGTAGATCTTACTCGTTGGTGTTTGGATGATGACTGACCTAACCCACTAGGTCACGAATCAAGAGTTTGGTGCTGTAATTGTGCCGTCAATGGACTTTGGGTATAATTTTCCCGCGGATGGTATCTCTGGCTTAGCATTCCCGGAGATCTCGAGCTTGGGTGTTCGAACGCTGATGCAGAACTTGAACGAAAGCGGTCAGCTGCCTAAACCTTTCTTCAGCTTCAAGCTCTCCACTACCCCTGGCGAAAGCCATATGATCATTGGTGACGCGAACTATACTGCATTCAAGAACGACACGCTTGTGTCCGTCGACGTGACGGAGGAAGGCTATTGGCAAGTTTTGTTGGGATGGATCAGTCGTCCCGACCACATAGTTTCAGGGACCACCGGTCAATCTGCAATCATCGATACTGGCACCACGCTTATTCTTATGCCAAGCACCGTCGCAGATAGCTACTATTCAGGCATCCCTGGTGCAAAATCTACACAGGGCGGCCTGTATACGAGTGCGTCGCGTCTCTATGTCAACTTAGAATACTTCATTTGACGTGCTGCAGTTCCATGCGCTTCCATCGATTTATGGACACCAGCAGTGAAATTTGGAGAGAGAGAGTTTCGGGTGCCTCAACACGCATGGAACCTCGGTCCTATCGAAACTGGATCGACAGATTGCATCGCTGGCATCGGTGCGTTCGACTTTGGTGGTATGTTCCTTTCGAAGTGTGTTGTCGCGATTTGAGGCTCACTCGTGTTGGTAGGTTTTGTGATCATCGGGGACGTCTTCTTGCAAGGCGTATATACTATATTCGATTTCAATCATCCGCCTCGTGTCCACTTTGCGGAACTTGTTTGATAGCCCACTCTTTAGTTTTATTTCTGTCTGTATTTTACTTTTCGAGAGGTAACTGCTAGTTGTACCAAGGAAGCTCAGTTTGGTATGAGAGAGAGAGCTATATAGACTCAAGACTTTGATTGGCGAGTGTCTTGAACACATGCCGTACCAACTCCACTTGGCCACAGCTTACACCTCGACTACCTCCTGTTCATATTCGCGTATCACGACTAGCCACCATCAAGTGTTCTTCCCAGGGAGTTTCCCGGTTGTATTTGGGAGTCGCATACATACGAAGATAAACCGGAAGAGGAGTCGTACATAGTACAAATTGGCGCGTCATGTCCTACTCCTCTCTCCAGGCCAACTTTCCAGTCTTCGCATCGGCACAGCCTGCATCAAGGGGTCCTCCATTACCACAGTCGTCCCCGTCTGCACCAGCTGGCCCACGTTCATTCAAGGCACCCGCGCACAAGCATGCTCACCATCTACACTCCATCCCCCCTCGCGAAAAGTCCACCAGGACGCTCATCATCGATCATATGGTCTGGGTACACGCTCGCACCAGATTTGCCCAAGCGCGTGCAGAGCTCGGCATGACTGACCGTACCGGTGGTCCATCTTCACCCCATTTTCGCTTCCGGGAACGTCCGGAGCAGTACGAAGAAGAAGACGAGGTCTCTAGTGATGGCGAGGACGTCGATCAATTAAAGGCCAGAGCGGCAGGGCACGGAGACAGCAATCATGAAGACGAAGATACCAGAATGCAGAAGCAAGATTTCGCTTTAGCAAGTAGTCTCAGACTGCGCGCCATTGCCCTCGAAAAGGTCGTCACGTCTATGCTTGATCAACCGCCACCCCTGCACTCCGTTCCTCCCATTGATGAGGAATCACAGTCTCCTCCTGGCTCTCCCAAGCGCCGCGAATCTCAACCCACAGCAAAGGCGCCCCACCCACATACGTTGCCGAACGGAGTCCGTCTCCGTCTGGCTCTTGGCACTATCATCAACGATCTATTCGCTCGTCAAGCCCCCATAGCGCCGTATCGACATCATCACCACCCACCCCCGATCGTCGTCTCCAACTCTCTTTCTGAAAAAGAATCGGCAGAGACTCTGTCCACAAATAGCTCCCCGGTGCTCCAGAACCCGTCGCCTCATCCTTCCACTTGCACAAGTCAGTCGTCCGGAGTTGTTACCGGCGTGCTCCCGCCTTCGCTTATCGCGCTGGCATCCATATCTGGGGTCTCCGGCGCACAACTATTCACATTTCCTTCGACAATGGTTCCTAGTGCACAAGGGCATCGGATTGTTGTGCGTCACTATTCGTCCTGCGCCATCACAGAAAAAATTAACCATTCACCAAAGCAACCGGGAAATCAAGCTGTCTGGAATGACAGGGTTCGTACCTTGTATATGGATGGTGCAGATCCTTCAACAGCAAACTCTCCACCTGCTTTGCGTTGCCCAAGGCATCTGCATACCGGATGCGAGATCTGTATTGAAGCGAAACAGCTTGTGAAAACACCAGGAGGACCGGCAAAGGGTAGAGCTGGCGCCTGGGGAGGTGAGATCACTTCGCGTCCCCCCCAAATTGGCTCAGGGAAGAGCATGGGCGGTTGTGGCGGAGGCATCACTGGTTGGCAAGACGGCAGTGGTATCGGCTCCGGACTTGCTCATTCCGGGATCAACGGTAGCGTATTGCGCAGGAAGTCCAGGTGGCTCCAACAGGATGCAGAAGACGCCGTCTATGCGGGATCAGGCGCTGGAAACACACGCCTCTCAGAACTGATTCCCCGGTTTTTGCGCTTGTCAGCACTTGTCGCGATGGAGCTAGGTCAGGAACTTGGGGATGAGGAGTATGAACGCGAATCCCAGGGAGAGAGATCTGGGCGAGCACCTTCTGCGTCCCCACAGTCCTCGATGCAAGCTAGAAAAGCGCAATCAGAGAGTGAACCGAGTCCCCTACGGCCATCCAGAGATTGGTACATGCTGTTTGCGGGACTCCTTACTCGAGCCGCTTTGGAAGGGTACCTCACTGGTGGTTGGAGGGGACCTACTGCCGCTTCCTGTCTACTCTCGGTCGGGCTTGGGATGTTAGACGATCCGTCCGCCAGCGACGAAGACGAGGGAGACTCGACATTCGAGTGGTTTGATCCAGATGATCTTCCTGCATTGAAAGAAGCAGCGCAGATCATGTTCCCGTCATTAAGCGCCATGGCAAGTGGTGTACCACCACGTAGGGAAAATGCAGAGGCTGAATTTGAGGTTGAAATGAAGGAACGATTACGAAGGGTAAGTATTATCTTTGGCACGGACTGCTCAGTCCGATTGATAATTGGAACCTTAGTTCTACGCTATTCCATCGCTGACCCCCGACCTGTCAACACACATGGAAGATTTGGCATGGCATTACCCTGCCGAGCCTGTGGAACGAGCTGCAGTTCGTTTCTGTGAGGCCGTTGCGAAATGGCGGGGCAAACCGGAGCTAGAAACCGTAAGTGTTATTCGTTGTAATGAGGCCTGATATCTCATGTGCGCAACCTAGTACAAAAAGAGATTCAAGGATCCTGCCACGCCAGCAATGACAATCGAGTCACTTGTCCATTCCAACCCAACCAGTCCTACGTCTGGTGGCTTCTCCACCCAACCCAGCCTGCCAAAGTCCAAGAGACCCCCAATAGAGCAGTATTTCATTTTCCCCCCATCCCTTACTGGACGCAAGCGCCGACGCTCGGCGGATGACGGGGACCGGTTTACAAAAAGAGTGCAAGGTGGCGTGCTGGTTTCTGCGGTGTCGTCCCATACTTGAATATCATCTTAGACGGTTAGATAGGCTCACCCCCTCCTTGTATAGTATCGTTATCGCTTTTTATCCTTTGTTGTGATGCTTTCTACATGTTTCGTTACGTGACGCATTCTTATCGCTTTTCGGGTTGCCTTTTTAGCGCGATTTCCGGGGATGATCGATGATGTACTTTATAACATGGCGCGAGTGCACTAAATGACCCACCTCTGCAGTATGGCCGTCGCTGATACCCCTCGGAAAATCGAAAGATGAACACGAATTGCTATCAATGTCCGGTCTCCTCTCGTTGGATGTTCTCGCTATATAGGCCTCTAGGTCATGGTGCTGCCTTAGTCTATCCGTGCTCGACCATGTGACGTTTCATCTCACCACGCCCGGAACACAACAGTACAACACTTGCCCGAATGGTTCCCTGGCGCTGGATTCGAGTTGCAATATTGTGCCCAGAAATGCGCCCGAGTTGCCAGATCTGCTTTTTGACTCCGTTCGAAAGCAGATGGTGGAGGGGGATTGGGCCGCATTCGTCAGTGACTTCGGGAGATGCTCGAGAAGAACGAGGATTGAAGGGGTTGTTATCAAGTTTGTCGCAGGAACTAGGGGCCATGCTGGTGGGTACTACCGTGCTTGTTCTTGATTCCCTTTGACTTGCAACGACTGCTCTCTCCGTTCTCCGAGTCTCCATGATCCTTGCAAGCCCGCGGTCGAAATGGCGACGTTTGGTGAAATAGTTTCGGTGCTCGTCCCACATACTCAATGGCCGTCGTCGTCTTCCGCACTTTTTGGGTTTAAAATTTTGTCTATACAAAGCTAGCGCTAATCAGTCGAGATCACTGCCTTGTGCCCGCCTCGCCTCCACCAGCGCGTCCGAATTACTTACTCGCTACCCCCGCTGTCTCGCCAGGTGGGTCAATGTGCTCACAGACTTGTTAGGGTACTCGTATCCCTTTCCGTCACCCGATCCCTCCATCCCTTTGTTCTAGCGGCTTTCTCGTCACGTATCCTTTATTTAGTCTTGACGCCCGAGGCTCTTAGCTTCGATCATCGATAATCGCACTGTGGGACACAGTCATGTGACCCGTCTTTGCCTGGTTTTCACGTCCTGACTAGGACTCCTGGCGGCCCGCTCATGACTGAGAACCAATTAGCAGCCTTTTTTAATTTATAATGCGGCTATGCTCATTGCTCCCAGACTTACGAAAAAGATAAAGTCCAGAGGAAGCAGGATGCCAGACTTTTTCACCTTCCTGATCGCGCGTCGATGGTCTACTTAACCTCGAAGTGACTTACCGGAATCTAAGAGATACGGTGCTAGATCAATACCACTCGATCGGTATGGTTGGAGTTCCTTCCTCGACGGAGTGCGCGCTGATACGGATGATGATGAGATGCCTTACCGGGGTATCGCACATGACACGGCCGGAGGCCGACGTGACGGTGCGGACGAAAGCTATTTCCGGTCGGGGAGGCACACAACTATTCATATCAGGTCATGCGTTGCGCTCATATCATATCACGGTACACGCGGTCGTCTTCGCAAAACTTATCTGGTGGCGTTCGACGTTGCGACGTGTGCGTTGCATGGTTGAAAAGCATTGCGCTAGGTTCGATGACACGCGATGAAAATAAAGTTTCTAGATGGATACTTGCCTCGATCGGATGACGTTCAATGCCTGGAAAAGTACCTCCTATGCTCCTATGTTGACTCGGACGCGCACCCTCGCCTCCGCCGAACGATATCCCCGAACGACAATATTAATGTTAATATGGCTTTACTAGGTCGGGGACGCGCGCATTGGATCATGCTCGAGACTCGGACGAAAGCAGGCGGTGTGGTACTCATCGCACGGGGCCTGTATCGGAGAATTTAGAAATATCGATTCCTGCGAAGGCTCAAGCCTTTTGGGTAGCCATGGGACCAGTCTATCTTGGCCGTGTTCCAGCATCAACGAAGCAAGAGATGAACAAGGGCGTGATGTCGATGCGGTGGAGTGTTATCATGTGGGTGTGTGATGTTTTCGGAGGTTCTAGACTTGACCGGCGACGGTTGCAATAGTTCGAGTTATCCGAGGCCGTACCTTGTCTCGATCGAGTCGAGGCCCTCTTGTGCAGCTCAACGTACGCTATTGTACAACACACCGAATATACAGGGACATAAGTAAATTAGTGCTCTGTTTAGTATGATATGTTTTCTAGTTACGAGTCCTCACTGCCTTCATGCACCGGTCTGGACTGGGCCATTGCCCACTCTTTCGGGATGAACTCGTCCGCTACTCCAGGTGTATCTAGGTACACGTATGCCCGACAAAGACAGACCAGCTGCTTAACCTATGATCAGGATACATGTAATAGTTGAGTACAAGTATACATTAAGTTAGTGCAATGATATACAGTGAGATGGTCGTTCATAGAGTCGTTGCTGTAATGGTCAACGTAAATGCATAATGGTCGGCGATCAAATATACAGCTATATCCTGCGGCAGAGCATTTGGTTTGTCGGATCTGATAGAGGCGGGGGATGACAACTCACCATCTCGGCTGGATCTGTCGTTCAGGGTAAAGATGCATCATGATCTGATCGGTGATGAACTCTGCCTCAACTTGGGAAGATGGTCTGTGCTCTGTATGGAATTGGCGTCGGAATGGGAGTTGGGGCGGCCTGCCGACATCGCTTGGTCGGGAAGAGCGCGTGGATTGGCTAGCGCGGTGGGGAGGGCCATGCCCAGGGTGTCTCCTGTCGTCTACTGCGACGTAGTCAGGGGTGTCTCTTCCACGTCGGCGATAGTTCGGATCAGGTCTTCGCATCTCTGATATCGTTCGCTTCCGCTGCTCTTCTTCTGCAGCGCGGCGCGCCATGGACAATTCCTTGAGATAGCGTTCCGTGTCTTGTGCACGGGAGGATGATATCTTGTACGTGCCCTCGCAGTAGAAGCCACCAGGGACACCACGACATTGGTAGACGCCCTTGACGGTCTGTGGGCTATTCGGGAAGATACAGTCACGTTGGGAACACTTGTTGTGGTATGGCGAGGGCCAACCAGGTGGGAGCGTCGTGGGTTTTGGTTTTCTAGAAACTGGGGGATCTCACATTCAGTTGTACGGCAAGGTGACATTGGACGGGGGTGGACGCACAGAAGATCATACGAGGTCGTCAGGGTACAGAAGAAAGTCTGGGCTGGGGAAGAGAGGCGGCGTGTGCTTATACCCCAACTGCCTTATGAAGGGGGTCGTGTAAGCATGGAGGCGCACGGCGCAGACATGCATTAAAATCGTGTTAACGTGATGAGGTCACTTGCACTGCTGGAGGGAGCATCGCCGCAGTCTCGGCTGGTGTCATTCCAGTTTCACAGTGTGATCCGGTGCGAGCAAAGTTTCGATGTCAACTCCAATTATAATTCCTGAGTCTCGGGCATTGTCCTGAAGATGCTGGAAGGATCACCAACCCTATTCAAGGGCCGAGAAATGCTAAAATGGTAATGAGCCGAAGAGCTTCGGAAGCACTCGCGGTGAGAACACGGACAAGGGAGATGGGCGTTTACTCAAATGGGCGACGGATGCATCGGCTATTCATACTAAAGTGACGACGCGTGAAAATTAACACTGGCAAACGTACATGGGATTGGTAATTGCTTTTAGCTGCTCACACATCCAGTGGCGCTTTGTAGGTGTCAGCACAACGACGATCAGTTATCCAGTATCGATGGGCCTCGTCATGGCTGCGGCACGATGACAACTTGCGTTTCAGCTTCCACGTCGAGATTGCTGGCAAGGGATTCCAGGGAAATTAGTCAGAGGTTGCGTAAACGTTGCAGTTGATTCGAGTAATTCATCGAATCCTCGAGGAGAACACGAGGAGACCGAGGGGTGGATGAGATGTGCTGTTTCCCGAGAGATTTCAGACCTGAGAGTATCCACTAGAACGACGTGTGTCCTTACCGAAGACGCATGACTGATTTGGTAACATCAAAACCACGAAAAGGCTCGAGCTCTGATTTTCTTTTAGGAATGCGTACAGACATCCTCATTTTCGCTTAGCATGCAGCACCATCAAAGGGTGGCTTGTAAAGGCAGTAAGTATTGATCTGTGGGTGGCGTCCAGTGGCTCGAGCGACTAGTGTGTTGGCTTGTTCGGCTGTGTACCCACGTGGCTGTGTTTGGCAAAAGCTTGGGAAATCAACAAACGTTCACTTTCACTTCACATCCACGCGTGACCGATAACAGCGACTATTTCAATGGCACAAAAGCGAAAGGCAGCCGATGCCGAGTTGGAGGATGGGTCGCCTGCCCGTAAACGACCATCTAGCATCACTCTGGACTACCCAAGTTTGTCGCATGCACCATCAAAGCCACCGCCCTTTCAACAACCAACCCAGTTGCTCACTTTTTCGTATACCCCTGATCACGTTCTCGAATTCAATGATTCCGCAATGCGCTATTATATCGACCCTCCTCGTGGAGCTGACCTAGGATATGGGTACGACAGGTGGATCAGACGACCGGATGAACGCGGTCGATTGGATGCGCTCTTGCGGGCGTGGTCACGGTTCAAAAGAAGCTTGTGCGAAGGACCTTCTTCATCCAAGTCTACAGCACCTGACATTCATGTCATGAGCTGGAGAGGGATCATGACCAAGTGAGACCTTCTGCTCCTCTTCCACACTTCAACATGGTTATTCACATTTGGTTTCACCTACTTTTGTGAGGGAGGATACTCATAGCACCTTATGAAGAGAGGGACGGTTGGGAACTCAATGTCATGCGTGTTGGCGGGACCTTCTACTTTGAGGAACACTTGAGCGATGCAAAACTGAAGGAGAAGTAAGAGACTTCCTCCCGATCATTGTGCACTGTACTCATCCCGTCTCCAGAAATGATATGGAGCCTCGCCATCGACGTCAGACGTATTATGGTTATGGATTTGAGTCTTACTGCACAACTTCGACCCCAGGGCATCGAAGGGACGTTTCGTCGCATGTCCAAGGTTGGGGTGGGGACGTCAATACTAACGTTCAGTGGTGCAGCGTTGTGAAAACCAAGCTCGGCGACCGCAGGATTGTCATTGGAGGAGAAGTCGACTGTGTTCGAGGTATGCTCAATAAATCATGTTGTCATGTCGAGGACTCTGGGACTCAATGTCAACAGGAAAATACTCGGGAAACACAGCAAACTTTGTGGAGTTGAAGACGTCCTTGACTATCCGAGGACCCTCAGACGAAGCCAAATTTGAAAAGTATGCACCCACGAATCTATTTTCCAGACAAAGAACTCAGCTTCGTCTAGAAAACTCCTCAAATTTTATCTACAGTCATTCCTATTGGGGGTTCCAGTACGCCAATCAGGTACTCTGTGGCAGCATGCTAATCATTTGTCCATGAGATAGGAAATTCTCGTCGGTTTTCGCAAGCCATCTGGGCAACTCGTGACGACTCGGTCGTTTCGGACCGTCGAGATACCACGGTCCGTTCGGGGTAAGCCTGGAGCGTGGGATCCACTCATCTGCCTAGATTGGGGAGATAAATTCCTGTCTTTTCTGGGCAACACCCTGCCCGTGGACACGGGGAAAGATGTCTGGCGCGTAACATTCACGCCCAAGGCAGGCATCACTGTCATGATGCTTGATGCTTCGGGGGTGGAAGACGTCATGGGGGGTGATGATCGCGTCGGATTCTTGCCCCGATGGTACTGGGATGAGATGGAGCTCACCGCAGACGGATCCAGTTGCGCGTCTGCTCATCGTGGCGAAGGCTCGCAAAGACAGGCCGGCAAGGGTGGCGTTCCTTCGGGATGGCGGATTTGATCCAAAGGAGATCATCTGATATAGAGCCACTCATGGGCCGATATCACGCTCGCCAACCCATATGTGACTGTTATTAACGTGTACGTTGTGCGTGAACTCCGGATGCCTGTCGCTGTTCTAATTAGTCGGACTTGCGCCTGGTGCTTCGGGCCATTCGGCACATCACCCGGGTTGTTTCAGGCCAGCTCAGCATGTTCCGGAAACGGACGAAGCAGCACGCGCGTGGACCCACCCTGGTAAGAGCAAGAAACCCTAGTGAAATGTCCCCCTTGTGTTCTCATCGTGTTTTAATATGGGCCCTCAAAAGTGTACGTAGGATATTTACATGCAGAACCAGGCACAAATCGGAATGTCTGGGTATAAAAAGCGTGGGAATTAGGATGAATAAGACGAGCGCGTCGCGCGTGGCTGCTCCCTAACGCGCTCCTCACCATTTCACACAGCGCAGCGCATCCCCATCGTCGCCCGCAACAGCGTCCAAAGCTGCCCCCACGTCGCTCACCAGAGCGTACGCTGTATATCTCTGTACGACTTGTACATATACCTCCATCATTAAGCAGCGGACGCGCGCCAATGGTCACCCCGTCGTCTTCGGTAACCTCTCCGTCGCCCCCCGTGACATACACACAACCACACAGCCCGTCCCTCTCGACGGACATGGATCCGTTGGAGAGGGAAGACAGAGAGAAGGCCATTCGAAAATTTT